>PVKM010013919.1:0-20464 GCA_004027735.1 Carollia perspicillata | reverse complement strand
CTCCGTCCTTCTTAACAAGAACTGCCCACAAGAGAAACTAGTTAACCAGAGCCTAACCTGCCTGGAGCGTCATTAGATCCTAACTCAGCTGTGGGAAGGAAATACACACTCCAGTCAGCACTACCCTTCCAATTTGGGGGAAGGAAAATACCAGTGACAGCGCACTCTAGCCATCTTGTCCCACCTATAGGGGGAGAAAAAAAACTGAGAAACCCTTGCAAAGTTCACAGGCCAGAGGCACAGGATCTCTGAAAGACTGAGAAGACTGAGACCTAATCATAGGACTATAGAAAGCTCCCCCCACACATACTTACCACCACTAAAGGCCTACTTACAGCAGTTCCTTTCACCCAGTATATGATGTCCAGCTATCAAAAAAGTATGAGGCATACTAAGAGTAAAAAAAAAAAGAACAGTGCCTACATGGAATACTAATAGACAAATGCATCATATTTTATTTGTACAACCTCCCATCTACATTGTTTAAATTCTCCACTATTCTAAAACAATAAAAAACCTTGCATATATATATTTGTAGAATTAGAAAATAAATTTCCTTAGGACATATTTCTAAAAATCATTTTCTAGAAGTTTGAAAATAATAGATTATCAGCTACTTTAATAAGCAATTCTGTCAGAAAAGAGGAAAAGAACATGGAGAAAAGTGTGGAAAGAGAAAAAAATGCAGTTTAGGAAAATTTATGACAACATATTTTCCCTTAGAAAATAGAAAGGATTTCCATAGAAACCATTGAAAGACAACTAGATCTCAAAACAAAAAATACTTAGAACTGTCAGAAAATCAAGCTCTATGAAAGTCCAACAACTGAGGATTTAAAGAAGCCACATTCATCCAGACAGGTAGGAGGGCAGAGTCGTGGAGGCAGGAGGAAAGGCACAGAGATGCAGTGTGGCATAGAGAGATGGTGGCAGTGGCAGAATGGATGGTCCTACATTCACGTATGGTGGATAACGATCGGGAGGGATATCTTGGGAGCCAGCAATCCCAGCCCAGGCCAAACTTCAGGGCCCAGGTTTCCAGTACTAGGAACATAAATCCCAATAATTCTGCCTGTAAAAACCAGTGGGTTTGGAGTAATGGAAGAAACTGCCAGATTTTCAGGAGACATCATTTAAAGGGCCTGCACGGCCTTAGAACATACACAAACCCACCCACCCTGGGAATCAGCAGCAGGGCAACAGCTGGGAGGGCATTAGTCATATACAGGAAGTGGGTGAAGTGACTGGAAACAGGGCAAGTGCCAGGCAAACCTGCAGGACCCAGGCAGTGGCACTATCCCCTCTCCAAACCTTCCTCCCCCCCACACAGAGCCAAAAAACAGTGAAGCGGGCTGTCCCACTCTGGGGATTACCTAAGGCTCCACCCCACACAATTTACAGGTGCCTTTTCTACAATAGGCCACACTACTAAAACTGGGAGTCAAAGCAGCTCTATCTAACACACAGAAACAAACATAGCAACGCAGCCAAATTGAGGAGACTGAGAAATATGGCCCAAATGAAAGAGCGGAAAATAACCCCCAAAAAGAACTAAATGAGACAGAGATAACCAAACTATCAGATGCAGAGTTCATCTGGTGATCAGGATGTTCAAAGAACCCATTGAGTATGGCAACAACATAAAGGAAGAAACGAAGGTTACATTGAATGAAATAAAGAAAAATCTAGAGGACTGGTGCTGTCCATGCACTGATCACATGCCATTCACAAACAATGGAGGGGAGGAAGCCAGATTCAAATCAACAATTTGGAACATAAGGAAGAAATAAGTACTCAACCAGAACAGCAAGAAGAAACAAGAATTCAAAAAAAAAAGACAAGGATAGTATACAGATACTGTGGGACACCTCCAAATGTACCAACATTACACTCATAAAGATGCCAGGAGAAGAAGAGCAATAAACTGAAAATTTATTTGAAAAATAATGAAAGAAAACTTCCCTAATTTGGTGAAGAAAAAAGACACAAAAGTCCAGGAAGCACTGAGAATTCCAGATAAATTGGACCCAAAGAGGATCACAACAAGACACATTATAATTAAAATGCCAAAGGTTAAAGACAAAGAGAGAATCTTAAAAGCAGCAAGAGAAAAGCAGAGAGTTACCTACAAGAAGTTCCCAAAGTCTGACAGCTGATTTCTCAAAAGAAAATTTGCATGGTAGATGGGAATGGCAAGAAGTATTCCAAGTGATGAAAAGCAAGTACCTACAACCTAGATTGCTCTATCCAGCAAAGCTATCATTTAGAATGGAAGGGCAGATAAAGTGTTTCCCAGACAAGGTGAAACTAGAGGAGTTCATCCCCACCAAGCCATTATTACATGAAATGTTAAAGGGATTTATTTAAGAGAAAGAAGATCAATACTATGAGCATTAAAATGGCAACAAATTCACAACTATCAACAACTGAATCTAAAAAAACAAACTAAGCACACAACCAGAACAGGAATAGAATCATAGATATGGAGATCTTTTGGAGGGTTATCAGCTAGAAAGAGGTCAGGGGAGAATGGGGGAAAAGGTGCAGGGATTAAGAAACATAATTTGCAGGTACAGAATAGACGGGGGTGGGTAGTGTTAAGAATAGTATAAGAAGTGTAGACGACAAAGAACTTATATGTATGACCCATAGACATGAACTAAGGGCAGGACTGCTGGAGGGAAAGAGGGTAACCAGGCAGAAGGGGGCAAAGGGGGAAAACGTGGGACAACTGCAACAATGTAATCAATAAAATATATTAAAAAACAAAGAAACTGGTCACCAGGAGACAGGCGTAGGAAGGGGGCTTACTTTTCATTGTATACCTTTTTATATCATTTGAATTTTATCACATGTGCATGTAACAAATTAAAAAATTAAACGTTTCAAAAAATAAAATTATATAAAATATTTTTAAAAAATTAACACTGCCAAAGAATGTTAGACAAGTGAAGTAGAGGAGGTCTTGGGCGGGGTGTTATCCATTTCCCCAAAATGAATAACAGTTTCCTTTAACTTGAAGGGGGAGTAACACTTTTGAAGTCTATAACTTACATAAACAAATGATAAGAAAACATATTGTCTGAAGAAAATATAACAAAGCCCAGTGGTTTCCTACAGAATGCTAGGAAGCCCAGCCTCTGTCTATGCAGGCAGGCAGGCTAGAGGGTGCTGTGGTGCAATCCTAATGTGGTTCCTATTGCCAGAATTTAGTAGTTAAAGTGCCTAAAATACTCTTTGAACCAATAAAAACCTATGGGTGAATAGTTTGTCTATAGTGACCCAACTCCCTAAAGTAGGCTTTCAGCTGGAAAAGCAAGAGGGAATTAATAAATCTTAGCTGTTTAAGTAGAATAGTATCTTTTCAAGGAAAATTCATATTATAGAACTGGAAGAAAACTTAAAGATCATCGAAGTCCATGGTTCTTAGCAGGAAATCATTTCTGAATTGCCTGTGGCATTTTGGATAATGGTCCAAGGGCATGATTTTTTTTTTCAAATTTGAGCCCAGGCCTTTGGATTCTGTGGCATTGGAAAGTGATTCTTCCTTTATTAGTTGTTTAGCTTTTCCAAATTACTGCTCAGTCACCTTCTCTCGGAAGACACTTTTTATTCTCCCTAAAAAGTATATCTGGAATCGCTATATCCTGGGCAACTCTGCCAATTCATAAACACATGTCCTCACTCCTGATCCCTGAAATAAGTTTATATAATATAAATTCTGTCTATCCATGTGTTGGGTTTATTTTGACCTTCCCTAGCCTCTCTTTTTCACACGTGTTCCTGTTCATTCTAACTTAAAAAGCATTAAGCTGAGTGTTAAGATGACTGTTTCAATGGGAAATATATTCTTGGGTCAGATTACAAAGTGGTTGGCCCTCCAGGCCAACTCACTGAAAACTATTTATAACTTACCTGAAGCATGATGCTGATGGTCCTTTTTTCGATGATACCTTTATTACATTGTACCAACACTAAATAGGCATGGCTTGAAAATTGCTGATGTGGTCCTGATGTAAGAGACACCAGCGACAAAAAATTCTCTTAACTTCAGTGGGAAGCATGGGTCAGAAAAGGGTCGCTGGGTACCAGTCTCAGTGACCACTGCCTGTGTCTGAAGCACTTCTGGTCCTCATGTGTATTCCTGTTTTTGTACATTCAGTAGGCATTTACCATCAGGAAAAATTACGTGTAGTGGATCTCAAGGTAGTGAAAGAATGAAAGTACGGTAAAATCAAAGCAGGAGCAGTTAGATGAGACAGTATTTAGTCATTGAATGAGCTGAGCCAAAGTCAGTCAGCCTACAAAACACTTCAGGTTTTCTCGCCCAGCCACCCCAACCATTTTACCTAAAGTTAGCAGCATCTATTCAGGAAGCATGAGGGCAACAAAAAGCAGAAATGCGGAAGACTTCCCTAAGCCTCGTCACAGTATTGTCAAGGTAAAAGTAAAAGACTGTGGGAAGACATTGAGATGGAAAAGATAGCAGAGGTCATCCTCTGCTGGTCATCCGGGCACTGTTGGTGAGGCCAGCGGTCAGTTCCCACAGCCTAGTTGGCGGGGGCTTGTTCTGGTTCGTTTGAAAATGATTATAGGAAGTTTTCCTAAAAACAATAGCACTGTAGCTGCTGTTTACCAGTTTACATCACCTCATAAACAGGAACATACTGGGACAAAATAAAGATCCCAGTTCCAACTTATATTCCTAACCCCCTGCCAACTGCCTCTCAAAACGGCGTATAAGGTCACCAGTGCAGAGGCAAAGAAAGGTGGATGGATCTGTGAAAACTCACCATCACTAATAAAACACTAATTCCATGGTCTGGTCCAGCGTCAATGAGTCATTTGCAACCTATTTGCAAGGAAAAGACAACGGTATTTATTGTGTGCACAATGGTTCATTGACACATTCCCCCCCCCCAGAGTATTAATGTGTTTGCTTATAAGTGGACATATTCACTGCACAAAGACAAATATTCTCATTCTGAGCAAAAGGTAAATACTGCTGGCAGTGTTTTCTCTCTGAGATGAGCTTTACTATATGGATGGAATATTGAGGGTATTGGGGAAATCGTGAGAATAAATAGCAAATGTTTCCAGGTAGCTGGTTTACCTAAGATTAAAAACAATTACCTGTTTTTCTGACTCAGTGAAGTTTCTCAGCTCAAGAGGCAAGGACTGCACCTAGCCATCTGACAAAGGCAAATATGTAAATCAAATGTCTCTTCTCCAGTATAAGAAAAACTAATACAGATGGAGGCCTTTCTCCAAATTAGGAGATAAACAAATATATGCACGAATGCTGTGACATATGTTATATACTCTACATATGTAGCTGTGATGTAATCCACATCATTCTTTGGGTATTGTTGACCATAAAGGTCCAAATTCAGACTTGACCAAGTGAAGAGAAGCCACAAGCAATTATCTAATAGTGGGATGAGACAAAACTTGGCATCGTAAAATCTGAGATAAAATCTCTGTTTAGTCTGCTGTTAGCTGAGATAACTTGGTTAGCCACCTAATCCCTCTAAGCCTCATTTTCCACATCTGTTGATTAAAAATACCTACTTCAAGCCCTGGATGGTGTAGCTCAGTGGATTGAGCGCAGGCCTGCGAACCAAAGGATCACAGTTCAATTCCCAGTTAGGGCACATGCCTGCGTTGCAGGCCCGTTCCCAGCAGGGGATGCACGAGAGGCAACCACACATTGATATTTCTCTCCCTCTCTCCTTCCCTTCTCCTCTAAAAATAAATAAGTAAAATCTTTTTAAAAATAAATAAATAAATAAATAAATAAACAAATACCTACTTCAGAGGTGTTTGAGGCTCAAATGACATAATGAAAATGTATACACTTTGTAAAATATAAGATGTTGTATGAATGTTATTTGAAAACATTAAAAAAAATAAAACCTGAGACAACTTTCTGCCTGAGCAAAGCTTTGAGGAATTATTTAAATAATCAGGAAAGAAGAGAACTAGAAATTGAACTTGACACAATTGAGTACAAGGCAGTCACAGTCCATGCTCACTTGCAATGCCCAGTGTACCCATTTTAGGATACCCATGCCTTGAGGCTGTGGAAGACCCACTCCACGGAGACCTGGAGGCCAAGAGGAAATCTTCAGGCTCTTGAACAATCATAATTAGTTGGTTTCTTCACTCCTTCTCTGTCATGGATTCTGGAGATGCAGAGAGGACTGTGTGCCAAGGTACTACCTCTTCTGGAGCTTAGAGTCTAGTAAGAGAGACACAAATTAATAAAATAGTCACCCAAATATATAAAAACAGTGAAAAGCCTTTAAAGAAAAAATTCAGAAGGCTCTGAAGCATGTGAGGGATGGACATGATCTATTTTGGTGGTGTCAGGAGGTTTTTCTGGGGAAGTAGCATTTTGGCTAAAACATGAAGAATGATCAGGACACAGCCAGTTAAAGTGGGGAGGATGGGGGAAATATTCTAGGCAGAGGGAACTGTCCTAGTAAAAACCTTGTGGCAGGGAGAACTGAAAGAACGATGTGATGATAGAGCGTGAGGCTGGCGGCAGTAGGAACAAGCATGAGCTGGTCTTAAGAGCAGAGAGGTGACAAGGTTACTTTCGAACAATAACACAGTGGAGAGTGAATTTGGGAGCAGGGGATTAAGTGTGAGTAACAGTAAGTTTGATTAGCTTGGTAAGTTTGAGTCAATGAAAAGAATTTGATAGCTTCAAAGAGGTATGGATGACATCCCATATCTATGCGTGTAGATTAAGAAAAATGTTTAGAAACAGTCTTAGAGGCTCCAACTTTTTAAAAAAGATTTTTTATTTATTTAATTTTTAGAGAGGGGATAAGAGAGGGAGAAAGAGAAGGAGAGAAAATTAATCAGTTGCCTATTGCACACACCCCAAGTAGTTACTGAACCCACAACCCAGGTATGTACCCCGACCCAGGATCAAACTGGTGACCTTTGGCTTCATGGGACAATGCCCAGCCAACTGAGACACACTGGTCAGGGCAGGGGCTCCAACTTTTAAGGTCTCAGTAGAGGATGATAAAATCTAAAAAAGAAGAGGTAGTAAGAGAGACATTAGGAGTCACAGAAAAAAAAAATACTGCTGAGTGGTCAAGTGACATGAAAATTGAAAAAAAAAATGCTAATTTAGCGACCTGGAGGTCATTGGCAAGAAATACATTGGAGGAGAGATAGGGACAAAAGTCTGGTCAGAGAGAGATGGAATAAGGAAGTGAGCCAATCTGTTTAAGAACTTCGGTTTTAAAATTAGAAGTATAAGATTGTGGTGGCTAATGAGAAAGATAGGCAGGAAAATATTGGGGAACATGTATTCATTCCTCAAGTCATAAGAGTCAATTGCTTAGTCTGCTGGTCTAGAATTTCTCTCCTTCTAATCCAGACTATTGCCTTAGGGAGTATTTGAGGAGGAGAATGGAGATTGTACTAATATATAAATTCCAAAAAAATTTTTAAATGTGTTATTTATTCACTCACTACCCTCTACCAATAAGCCCAATACCAGGTTTATAGTTTCTAAAAGCCAGTCTCAGTGGTAAGGTCCCAGAAAGAAAGAAAAAAAAAAAACATGTAAAATTTCTCCACAGGGTCCAGTGCTTCCCTCTTACTTAAACTACTTTCCCCAAACAGCTCTGCAAAGCCATGTCTTGTTCTGTCCTAATACCCCTTGTGTTCTCTGGCTATTCCCTCCCAACCACCTCTGTCTGTCTTCACTCACTTGGAAACTTCCATTTCTGCACTGAGCCTCCACCACTTTCTTTATGTCAGTCATCATGACTCACTTCACTCCTCCCTCTCTCAGTGCAGAGAGACCGGCATCGAGCACCCAGCCACCTGCGTTATGCTGGTCTGTGCTGTGGCTGACAAGATTAGGTCCCAGCCCCGCATGCCACTCCGTGAGTTCTCTACTGCCACTGAGTGATAATAAACCACAGGTCAAGGGTTAGCGATTGGTTCTTGTCTTGTAGTTAGTTTCTCCTGAGCCCAGCTCCCCAACATAGGTTCAATGCCATCTTATAGACCCTTCTCCTAGCTGAAACTAGCAGATAGGGAGCAGTGTATCCAAATGTATTTTAAGAATATAAACTTATTTTCCATTACTGACCTAATTTATTAGCTAATGAACTGAAACAATTACAATTCCTAAAGATCTCTAAATGTTATGAAAGAAAGAAAGAAAGAAAGAAAGAAAGAAAGAAAGAAAGAAAGAAAGAAAGAAAGAAAGAAAGAAAGAGAGAAAGAAAGAAAGAGAGAAAGAAAGAAAGAAAGGGAAGGAAGGAAGGAAGGAAGGAAGGAAGGAAGGAAGGAAGGAAGGAAGGAAGGAAGGAAGGAAGGAAGGAAGGAAGGAAGGAAGAAAAAGAAAGAAAGAAAGAAAAGCGTTTTAGAGGCCATTTCCCCGATTGTCGGTTGCTGAGCTCTCAAATCCTGAGCACAGGTATAAGGGTGATTTATGCCTTTGGGGAATGTGTCAGCGCCTGTGTTTGAAATGAAACAATGACCGATAACTATACATGCTGTCAATGGATTTTCCAATTTAAAAATAACCCAGAACTGCAGCTAGAAAGTTGCACACTTTAACATACAAAGCAGGATATAGGGGTGGTAAATAAACACACGAAATGATACTGAACTTCATTAGCCATCAGATAAATGGGAAGGAAAACCACGATGAAAGGTCACCGTATGAGTATACCTATAAGATGGCTAACATTAAAAAGTGACAACACAAAATGTTGGTGAGTGTATGCAAAAACTATATCACATATACATTGCTGGTAGCAACTAAAAAGGTACAGATACTCTGGAAACCAGCTTGGTGGTTTCTTATACAAGTTAAATATCCAATTACTATTGAACCCAGTAATTGCCGTCTTGGGGCATTTATTCCAGAGGAATTAAAACTTACCATATAGCTACACCAGAAGCTGTGCATGTATTTTCATAGCAGCTTTATTTGTTTTTACTAAGCATATTTTATTTATTATGCTGTGACAGTTGTTCCAGTTTTCCTTTTGGCCCCCCTCCACCTGATACCCCCATTCCCTCCAGCAGTCTCCCCCTTAGTTCATGTCCATGGGTTGTACATATGAGTTCCTTGGCTTCTCTATTTCCTATACTATTCCTACCCTCCCCTTGTCTATTCTGTACCTACTAATTATGCTTCTCATTCCCTGTACCTTTCCCCCATTCTCTCCCTTCCCCCTCCCCACTGGTAACCCTCCATGTGATCTCCATTTCTGATTCTGTTCCTGTTCTAGTTGTTTGCTTAGTTTTTGTGGTTTTTTAGATTCTGTTTTTGATAGTTGAAAGTTTGTTGTCATCTTACTGTTCATAGTTTTGATCTTCTTTTTCTTAGATAAGTCCCTTTAACATTTCATGTAATAATGGCTTGGTGGTGATGCACTCCTTTAGCTTTTCCTTGCCTGGGAAGCACGTTATCTGCCCTTCCCTTCTCTATGATAGCAGCTGTATTTGTAATAGCCAAAGACATGACACAGCTCAGATGCCCTTCAACAGATGAATGGTTAACCAACTGTGGAACAACCATGCCATAGGATATTGGTCAATAATACAAATTAAAAAACTTCCGATATTTGCCTTGACTTAGATGGATTTTCAGATACATATGCTGAGTGTAAAAAGCCAGTCCTAAAAGTTACACAATATATTATTCCATTTATATAAAATTTCAAAATGACAAAATTTTAGAAATGAAGGGCAGATTAGTAGCTGCCAGGGGTTAGGGTTGCTGGGGTGTGGGGGGCAAGAAGTGAAGAGAGAGAAGTGGGCAAAGGATTCTTGTGGTGATGGAATTTTTCAAAATTTTGACTGTGGCGATGGGCACAGGAACGTATAAAATTGTGTAGAACTAAGCACACACACATATACACAAAGAGTACAAGTAAAATGGGGGACATCTGAATAGGATGAGTGGATTGCATTAATGTCAATAAACTGGATGATACACTAGTTCGCACAATATTACCATTGAGAGAAACTGGGTAAAGTATAAACAGTATCTCTCTATATTGCCCCTTACAACTGCATGTGAATCTATAACTCTATCAACAAATAAGAAATTCAAGGGAAAAAAAACACACAAAGCAAATTTTCTTACCCCAGTATTTATTGCCAAAGTACTTCTCCAAGCAAAATAGTGATGAGGAATGATCATTAGTAAGGAAATATTTTGCCACGTGTAGATTAAGACAGCTGTGTCAACAGGGCGTTCTACCACAAGAGCTGGAAAATGAGAGTTGAAGCACTTTTTATTCATATAGTCAGTGGATACTTCATATTCTTTTCAAATAGTACCCAAGTAACCAATTCACTATATGAAAGCCACAGCTATTAATTTTCCCCAAACCTTGTTTTTGTGGTGATCCGCCTCTATGAAAATGCGAGTAGGAACTTCCGTCTGGGCAGCATTTTGCAAAAGACTGTTCAACTTGCTCAGCAGAGCTTCCACTTTGCGTCCTGCACAAGGAGGAGCTGCAGGAGGAGCTCATATCAATGTACAAGCCAGAATTCTGGGATTTTAGGAGCAGACTTGGTTTTAAATGCTCTCCTTTGCTCCTCTTCTCATAAGCTCACCAGGGACCTTTGAATCATAAGAGGGAAGCTCATTTCCCCAGCTTCTCAGGAGTTCACCACTGCAGCAGTCAGACCGCATAAAAAAATCCCATTCACACTTTGCTCTGACACAGACGTACTTTCACAGATTTGACTTAACCTTTTTCCTTCTGTTTTAGAAAGGGTTGTTAAAAAGATATAGCCATATGAACACTGTCTCTGCAGTTCCTTAAACTATGAATTGAATGTATTGCCTACCATATTATTAAATGTCTCATGTGTAAGTGTTTTTGATAAATTGTTTTTACAGTGTTGAGGAAAATAAATATTTCCCTTTGGATACAAAGGTATAATTCTAGATTAAATAATGAGAAATTTATGATCCAGCCTGATTTGTTTTGACCCTAGTCACCAAGAAACTCAGATTTAAGTTTTCTGCTTATTTACTATTTTTAGCCTAGCTATACATAATCTCTCTTCCCCCCTACCCTATTTGAATATAATTTGTCTTAAAAGTTGTATTTTTAGAATTTTATTAAAGATTTTAGCCAATTTGAATTCATTTAACTCTAACAATTTAATAATAAAATCACCTTTATGATACTACTTTAAGCATTATTTATTTTAATTCTTTTTACAAAGAGATGAACAATCTACTTGAAGGAAATAGACCTAGCAAAAGGACACGTGCAGGATTACTTAGTGTATTCATGTTTCTATGTACTTTAAAACTTAAAACCCAGGAATATTTAGTTCCCTATTTTAACAGCTTCACAGTTGTCTTTTTATTTCAAAGAAATTGATTGCTTGAATCTAAATTCAAATGGCCAAGTATAACTCATATAGTGGACCTAAAACAATAAGGAAAAAATCCTGCCCAAGATTCCTCTGAACAATTTCTAGTCCTAAAAAAAAGAAAAAGAAATGACTCCCCTATAAATATATTTTCTGCTTGTGTATAAGCAAAATCACAGAGGAAGAAAACTTATTTCTGATCTGCTACTTTGCAAAACAAAAACCAGTGACAAAGGACAGCATATATTTCTTGGCTTTATATAACCATCTTTTCTGTTCCCTGCTACCACAAGTTCAAGGGTAGTTTATAATTCTGTACAAGCTGATCCAGGTCCCTGCTTGAAGTGCATTTCCCAATCCCCCTCCATCTTCATTCCCTGCTTATATCAAAGGTGACTTCTACTGGAATTTCAGAGAAAGCTGGGTAGAGACCACTGAGCCATGTGGCCTTCCAGCCTGAGCCTCTGTTTCCCCTTCTAGGGGTCATTTGTGTTTTGAGTCTCTCAGCTGTGGTTTCCTTTAGTTTCTTTTGACAATAGTTCTCAATGTCAATAGTCCCAGGTGGTAGATCTTGGTAACTCCTCTGGTTTACTATGGCCTTCCTTGATTAGCACTCTTGCAGGTGCTGGTTCCAACCAATGGTGACCATCCCGTCAGCAGTGTCCCTCACTTCTGTACTTGTCTACCGTGACCCTATATTGTAACTGAAGCTGAATTATTCATGCCAGTACAGACAGTGCCTTCCTGGCAAAGGAGAATCCAAGCATCGTTACTCTGCTCACCACAAAAATATTCCAAACCTAGATCCCTTCATTTTTGCTCCTCTTCTTCTTGTTCCTGGATTCCTGATTGACTTTGGGCCCTATAAGATTTGGTTTTTCTGATTTTGATCCCTGGCACTCTTTCTTAGACATGTACTGTGTATAGACTAGCTCTCTGGATATCTCTGATTTCTACAGTTAAATAGTAACTACCTTGTATAGTGCCCCACAGGCCCGTCTCACCCTCCTCTCAACCCCATTATGGAGCTCTGCAGCTCTTTCCAGGATCATACTCAAAGCTCCTTCTGAATGCTAATCCCCATTCCTTTCAGAAAGCTACCCCTAGTAAGGGCATAGAGAAGAGTACTCAGAGCTGCCTCATGGACTTTTCTCCTATTCTTTCCTGAGACAGGGCCTAAGCTTACTCTCAGCACAAATGAGCCCTCAAGATATTTGAAAACTAGGGATGCTGTGTGGATTTCATCCCTTCTTTCAATCCAATTCAGATATGGAGGCAACTTGACCAGACACCGAAATTCTTTCTCATTTTTCTTGCTCACCCAAGGCACTCATCCAAATTAGATCACAAGGGCATCCTTAGCTATTTCATAGTTCAGCAAGCTGGATAAATGTATGGAACTCTAATGTTCAAATTTGTCACCACTTACACTGATGATTTTAAATATTCCTCTTAGATAGTTCTGGTCACAATGGCCTCCTTGCAGTTCTTCAAACACACCACATACATCATAACGGGGCTCAGTCGGTGGAACCTGATCAGCTTCTGCTCACTCCTCGTTCTCATCTTTCTCCACTTCCTTTCTCGCTCCAGCCACGCTGAACTCCTTCTGGTTTCTCAAGCACTCCTACTGGGACCCAGGATTTCATCCTTGTTTTTGCTTTTGCCTAACATAACTTAGCTCCCAGCTCTTATTCACTTTTATAACAATATCTCCTTAGCCCATGCATGGTTTGTATGGTTAATCTGTGGGTATACATGGTGGGGAGCTACAGAGTATCATGATTTAACGGGAATTAAAATTACATCTGCTTAGCATTTTCAAAATGTTACCCTGATTGCCCCTGTTTGCTTGCTGGTCTCTACCATTAAAGTGACAGCTTTGTGAGGTCAGAGGCTGTGTCAACATGGTAAATGGTCAATACATGTTTGTTGAATGAATGATCAAACTATAATTTTCTAATAAATCCTTCCAGTGAAGTGTCTCACTTCCACTGAGACTGGTTACTATTGATATAATTCCACCCTCTTGTGAACATGGAAAGCCTACCCTGCCAGCGGAGCCTGATCCTGTCCCCCTACATCAGTCTCACAGCTAGACTTTCCTGTTTCAACACAGACATAAAATGTGGTTCCTTGGTTTTGAGTAATTAATTTCCTGAAATCAGATGAAAGCTCAGGTAGCAAATACATCACCATGTTCACAGTCAAAGCGTGCAGGCTTCCACTGAAAGGTAATTGAAAGCCATTCCATTCTTTCTTCTCATGACCATGTTAGGTTTGACAGTTTGTAGTTCAAAACATGGAAACCTCAGCTTTGGCAGACAGTGTTATCTGGAAGGCAGTGTCTGCCCAAGTACTGAATTATTATCTCATTCCCAGGAAATGTTCTCCCCATCAGTTACTTTTGCTTTGGTTCCACCACAAGCTTAAAATTGAGAGGGCTGTTATAAACAGTCGATTTTTTCAAGCAAACTTTAAAAACAATGTTTTCAAGAGTCAGTGAAGATGGCACTAAGAAGGTTTCAATTGTTTTTCTCTGACCAAAGCCATCCTCATTTTTGCTGAATCACCAACCAAGCTATGCTTTCTTTTCTTTTTGTTCTCTGAAATATGTTTACATTCTTACCAAAATAGAAATAGTCACTGTAATCAGTTCTCTTGGAAAGGAAGGAAACATTGGCCCTTCCTTCACAAGAGGATGTTCGTTCATGGGAACAAGTACCAGAAAGCAGTAAGTTCTGACTGAAATACAAGGAGCGTTGATTCATTTTCTATTAGACCTGTTCAAGAATAAAATACTAATTTTTTCTCCAAGTTTTATTTTGAACTTATCACATCTAATTCATTGATTCAATTAATCAAACATCTGACAATATACCATTTCATTTATTATAAAAGAAATAATCATTTTGGCTTCTAACTTTAAAAGTACAGATTATCTGCCCTGGCTGGTGTGACTCACTGCATTGAGTGACAGCATGCAGACTGAAAAGCTGCCAGTTTAATTCCTGGTCAGGGCACATTCCTGGGTTGCAGGCCAGGTCTCTTCTTCTTTCTTCCTCTTTTCCCCTCTCTCTAAAAATAAATGAATAAAATATTTTTTTAAAAAAGTCCAGATTATCTTTCAAATAGTTTTATGATTAATCAAGTACATTGCCCAAACAAATACATTAATCTTTTTCAACATCTACAAATCTTCAAAGGTTATTCTGAGACCTGAGATCAGAACATTCAAACCACAGATTCTAGAATTCTCAGATCAGTTCTAAGGTCCTGGAATGTGCCTAACTCAAGAGCCCGTACAGTGAAGTGGGTCATGGATGGTTTGGTGAAATAGCAAGGCCATGTCCATGGGAATGAGATGTAGAAAGAGGAAGTGTTGATGGTGAGGAGAAAGGAAATGTGGCAGATTTGTCTTGAGTGAAGCCACAGACTATCTGAGGACACTGACCCAGAGGGAGACATCTGGGCCAGATGCTGTATCAGTATTCCTGAGTTGTTGAAGCAACTTGACCACAGACTTTGAGGACCCAGGCCCAGAGAGAGACATCTGGGACAGATGCCTTATCACTATTCCTGAGTTGTTGAAGCAACTTGGCCAAGGAGGGCAAGCCCCAGTCACAGGTTGTTTTGCTTATTGCTTTGAGTAAAATGATCTCCTTTCTTACCTAACCATGCATGTGTCTATCGTGTATTTTCCAGTTATATGGCTCTTTTTTTAAAACTTCTCAAGGCACCACCTTTGTAATAATTATTGTAATAACTGGCACCACCATGCAACTGTGGTGGCGTGGAGCAATATGCAAAACAGATTTGTTAAATCAATGAGTGAGTGCATTTTTATAATACTCAAAGTTCAATGTAAAAAGTCACCAAGTCTATCTTCAACATAGTTCAATCTGTACTACTTAGATTATAGACAATATAAATATTGTTGCTTGATTACTACTTCTAAATGCATACATTTAAGGAAAACATTCATTCACCAGAAGAAAATTCAAGGCAATATCTTTATTAGGAAAATGCTGCTATTTAAATAAAAGTATACTGAACATTTGACATTGCTTAGTTTGGGGCTAGTTATGCTTTCCCATCTTTGCCAATCTATACATTTGTCACACATTCTGCACGGTCACATTCTGCATTTATTCCATAGCATCAGTTCATCTCTAAGCAAAATGGGGTGCTTCCCCTCTTTGACATCTTCTATTCCAGCTTCCTCTGCAACCAGCTCCAGCATGCTTACTAGGGCTGCTTTTCACCCTTCGCTTTTCAGCAAAACATTTATTGGTAATCAGGACAATTTCCATTTGCCTCTATTATTCCTAGGACATGACAAGAGATGTTACATTATTTAATCTTACAGCAACATTTTATAGATGAAAACAACTGAAAGTCTGAAAACTTAGATAAATTGTCCACAGCCATATAGATGTCGAAGGTGGTGTCACTAATACATAAATGGAGTTCAAAGAGGAGTCAGTGCAGGAGGAATAGATTTGATATTGGTAACTGTTGACACTGTGAAAATAGATGGAATGACTAACTCATGGAGAGAATATTGAGGATAAGCCATGCCAAGGAAATCCTGGGTGAACAGAAAGATGTAAGGGTCAGAAGCAGAAAGAATGAGAGAAGCTGAGAAGGAAGAGTAAGAAAGGTAGGAAGAGAACTAAAATAAAAAGATCAATAATAGTATTGTTGTTACAAAGAAGTCAAGGAAGGTGAGGATAAAAAAAGAGATTCTGGGCTTGTCCACTATAGAAATTACTAGTAATCCCAATAAGTGCATTTCCTAAGGAGTTTGGGTGATAGAAGTCAATTAACAAAGAGAAGTCAGGTAGTTAAAGAGAGCAAATGTAGACAAACTTATATGAATTTTGGTGCCAAAAGGAAGAAGACACATAAAGCAGTAGTGGAGGTGGAGGCAGAAACAAGGAAAAATTCTTTTAGTCTTTTTGGTTTGTTTTTAAAGAGGGAAGCGACAAAGCATAGAATGTGAAGCTACCACTGGCTGAAAAAAAATCCTAAAGTGGGGAAGGAGACGGGATGAGAGGAGGGAGTGCTGGCTAAGGTTATCAGTGCTGGAAGAATAGAGAGAGGAGATAAATGGGCTTCATTTTATGACTTAGGAAATAAAGTCATACCCTTAGAATGAGAATATGACTAGAATAAAGATGTGCAGAGAAACTGAAAATATTTGGTATTATTCCAGTGGAGAAAAAGAGGGTGGAAATCACCTTAAATTCCTCAATTTTCCCAACAGAAGTCAAGGTCAGCAAGTTCCCTGCCCGCCGTGGGCAAGATGGAAAGATTGCATTCTGTGAAATCAGCTACACTAAAGAAACACAGGAATTTCAAAACCAGATTCAGGGCTTAAGTTGTGACAAAGTAAGGTCCACCCTGAATCTTTTCCCTCTCTACCTGCCATTACCACTCCTTCCCAGAGGATAAATATCCTTCACTTGCCATTTATTTTTCTACACTTATTTTTTGCAAGCCCTACTCAAGTTGTGCCATTTATAAAAATCACAGTTGAAACATGCATAAGTTTCATTTTCTAATCCAAACATCATATGATTGGAGAATCTCTCATCTCTATTTCATACTGTCTGAGGTCTCTGTGGCCATTATTAAGCCAGTCACGAGTCTCAGCAATCATTTTTCAGAAGTGTAAGGGGAAGAATCCTGCGGTAGAGATGCTGACAACAGGGGAGCACTTTGTGATCTGACTGAGTTACTAATTAGAACTTGCAATTTTGAAAGGAATCACCTACATGGGGCAGTATGTGAAAAGTGATGCTCAAGAGGAGTCTTCATTAAAAAGGCCTTGAAGATCCCTTCCATGTGGAGTTAGGGTCTGTGAGGGCAAAGGCATGGGAATGTGACCTGGCTGACAGTGTTGGACACAGTCAATACTCCTAGATTTTCAGGGGCACAAGAAAAGGAGAGGGGCTCATTCTCTGTGTTTTATAGTTATCTGAAAACTGGACTTCAGTCATAAATTCAAATTGCTTCAACATTGAAAAAGTTTATATCTACAAGTTTGACTAAAAACACATCCTCTCTGTTACTGAACATATAATGTCCTAGAAATGGTCTTTAAATAGTTCTTTCACTTTAGGAAAGGACATGTTGAAAGAGCAAGAATTTAAAGTGTGGAGCTCTTCTGAAAGGACTGCTAAATACACTAGAGAAGCAGAGGTTCAGTGAGCCTGTGGGTTGAGAGAGAAGAGATGGGGTCCGGGACTCTGATTTCTTTCTCATCAGCTCTCGACTATTGAGTCTGATTTGGGAGGGCTCCTGATTTGGGCTGTTCCCTGGTAATGAAGGAAAGTCATATCATATAAAGGGCTATCTTCTTCCTGCTTATTTCACTTTCAGCACAACACACAAACAGAAGGCAGATTTTCCAGACATCCAGCCACTGAACTGCCTGAGGAAAATCTAACATCTGCAAACCAGTAGAAATTAGATTCAAACACTTTGCATAAATAATAAATTAAAACAGCACCCAAGAAGGTCATAGCAGGTAATGGGGAAAACAAAACAAAACAACAACAACAAAAAAACCCAGAAGTCTGGGCTGATGATATGTGCCTGATAAAATTCCTTTCAAAGAATGCCAAGAACTCAGATTTGAAGGTTGTCCTTGTCAACTTTTTAAGTCTCTGATTCCCCTAAAAAAAAAAAGATGCAATGAATACATAAGAGGATTAAGTTATAATGAGCATTTTGCTAGTTGTTTAAAAGTACTTAAAAGCAAGTTTGTTTAAGCCTCTTAAGTGGTTGTGTATGCAATTAATTTATTTTATGAAGAAGATGACTTAGTTTGCACATGTGCACATTGGCACCAATGATCACTAACATCTCAGTGGTAGAGTCCAAACCAATGCGGCTGCACTGATGGGTGTTTGCCCATGCTTCTAATTTAGCATTTGAAGCTAAATTTAAAAGCAAATATTCATTACCTTTCATATGAGGCTTCATCAGTGATAATTAAAGGCTATACATTCTTACACATTAAATACATACACACAAGGCCTCTTTTTAAGACAGAAGGGAAACTTTATAAATAGACTATAATGCATGATGGATCTCCCTAGCCAGCTGGCAGGGCGCTCCCTGGTGAAAAGCATCCCAGCAGAGGCGTGTGTCATCTGTTAGGACGTGTTCCAGGCTCTGCAAGCTTGGGAGGCAGAGCTCCTCTCTAATTGTGGGAATCCCAACTCTGGCCGGGAGGCTAAGTCAGGAATTATTATAAAGTCCTTGAAATCTACAGATACAAAAGATAATACTTCCTACACAGTCTGAATTTGAAGTTTTGGGTGGAGTTCTAGACTCAGCGGGCTCGAAACGTGGCTGAGGCTCTAACAAAGCCTGATGACGCGGCAGGTCATTACTCCTTGCCAATGACTGCAAGACAGTCTAAAGCATTGCTCCCGAAGGAAGAACTAACGTACTAATACAACCCAAAATGTGTAAATTATTGTTGAACTCGGCTTCCTAAGTAAGACCTGTCAGGGTACTTTGACTCTTTTAGTTCATAAGGGCAGTATTCGACAGGATGTTATCTTTAGCTAAGGTAAATGTGGTCACAATTGTATAATTAGGGAGCGTGAAGCAGGAGGTTACAGCATTTTCCCTACAGCACACAGTGAATAAATGACAGTTTCGTAAACTTTATTTTTTATTGTTGATACTATTACAAATGTCCCCATTTTACCCCCCTTTTCCCACTCCCACCCAGCCCCTGTCCCCTCTTTCCCTCTGGCCATCACCACACTGTTGTCTGTGTCCATGGGTTGTGCATATATGGTTTTTGGCTAATCCTTTCACCTTCTTTCATTCCGTCCTCCCCTCGTCTCTCCCCTCTGCCCACCATCAGTCCTAACTATGTATACATGCCTCTGTTTCTGTTTTGTTTGTTAGATTCCACATATAAGTGAGATCGTATGGTATTTGTCTTTCTCTGATTGGCTGATTTCACTCAGCATAATAATCTCCAGGTCCATCCATGCCATCCCAAAAGGTTCCCTTCCTTTTTATGGCCATGTAGTATTCCATTATGTGCCTCTATGTTCATGGCAGTGCTATTTACAATAGCCAAGATCTGTAAATAGCCCAAGTGCCCGTTAGTAGATGAGTGAATAAAAAAGCTGTGGTCAAATGACACTTTTTTAATATCATTCAAATACCTCCATCCAATAAATAGAAATAACAACAGTCATATAGCTAACTTTTTAAAATCACCGCTTTTAATTCTTTACATGACTTTTCACATTTACTTGATTCTATAACCTATAATGTAGGTATTACTGTCATTTTCATTTTATATATGAGGACACAAAGGACAGTGTGGCTATGTAACTTCTCTAAGGCCACACACAACTAGTAAATGTGGACTCAGGAGTGAAAGTCAGTCCTGGACTCCACAGTCCATGCTCTAACCACTATATTTTCACCCTTTATTTCTCTACCTTCTTCTTTGTAATAACACTTAGTGGGCATTTTGTCTACCAGGCACCATAAATCAACTTTGTGTGGAGTAAATCCTTCCTCTAGATTCACAGGCAAAACAAACCCACAAGGGTGACTTTTCATCTAACAACCTGTGACCAAGGATCTGCCTAGAGGAGGTACCCCCACTGCCTGCAATTCCTTTCACAGCCTGAGTGGTTCGATAGCTCCTAACTCCAGCAGTATTCACGTCAGTCGTATTCAGGCATGCTCTCCACATGCACAGTGCCTTGTTTTATAGCAACATAAAACATTTCAACTACCCGTCTGTTGCTTAAACCCACCTTACAATATTCTTGCCAAACGGTCTGGAAATTTGAAACCTCCCAGGAGAGTTCATTCCATCTTGGGACAGCTTTTAACTGAGAAGTTTCTTCCTCACATTAAGATAAAATCTGTCTGAAGCTTCCTTTTATTTTGCCCAATTACAACCTTTAGGTCTACTCTGATTTTTCTTATTTTGAGAATCTAATAAACATTACAAGCACTATCACCAGAAAAACAAAGTAGACTGCAGACATGCACAAAAGGCTTACAATCAATTTCTGGAGCATTA
>PVKM010013918.1:19029-29765 GCA_004027735.1 Carollia perspicillata | reverse complement strand
ATGCCAAACTCTCAGCCTCCTTGATGTCACTGCCCATTGTTGACCATACACACTCCTGGAGTGAGGAGACTCCAGGATAGCACAATTCGAAATTCTGCCGCTCGCTGGTTCTGCGTGCACAGAAATGCCACTTCGTGGACCTCTGCAGATCCAGCGAGGGAAGAAGGAAGGTGTGTTTCTGAGTTCCTGCTCTCTGTGCACAGGTATTTCTTTAAACCATTACAATGGCTCGGTGGCATAGGTACTGTTATCTCTTACAGATAAGGAAACCGGGGCTCGGAGGTCTTAAATGACTTGCCTGAAGCCTACGCAATAGGGTCAAGACGTGAACCCCAGCTGACCAGTCATTCCTGAGGGTTTGTGAGAGTGATTTGTGAATGAGAACGCAGCAGCGTTTTCGTTCGCCACTTTTGACCTCTCTTCTCCCTCAGTCCCCGCTAGACTATTTTCTTCCACTAGTCTGGCTGCTCACTTCCTGACTCCCTTTGCCGGCTCTTTTTCTTCTTCCCCTCAAACCGGATTGCCTCCAAGGCCCTGCTCTTAACCTCCTCCTCTAGCGACTCCCCCTTCCCCAGAGGAGTTTTCACTCACGCCCCACGAGTTTGCATTCCAAGCCTGTGTCTGTGTCTTCAATTATCTCCACTTGCTTGATGGACATGTCCACCTGGATGTCTTGCTGATACCTCAGGGCCAATATTTCCCAAACTAAATGCATCATCTTTCTGCTTGTAATCTGATTCTTCTTTTTGTTTCCCTTTTCTGAGAATACCACCCCCCCTAAACTCCCCATCCCTGAATCTCAAAATCTTAGAGAAGGGTTTTATTTCTTTTTTATTCTTAGTTTCTAGTTTCCAGCAAGCAAAATATTCTGCTGTTTTGACTTCAATTGCCTCCATGTAGCTCAGTCACTCCCTACATCTTGCCCGAAGTGTGCTCTCAACTGACCATTCCCTGGCCAGATTTGTTCCTCTGCTGACTACCTGACAAATAATCTTCATATAGTTCGGCCCTCACACTAAGCTCTATGTGAGTTAAACGTTCAAATGTTAGTGAAGGACACACTCAAAAAGACTTCCTAAATGAAAAGGCCAGGAGCACATTTTACTATAAAGCTGCCAAATTCTCCTTAAATTAATCTATACATGTAATAGGCCCTTGATAAAAATACCAACAAGGCTTTTTCACATCTTTTGGTAATGAGACAAGCTGACTTGAGAGTACTTACGAAAAAATAAATTTTCTAGAATATTCCAGGAAAACCCTGAAAATGAGGAATAAAAAGGGAGAACTAATCTTAATAGGTATTAGTATTATTATAAAGTGATAGTAAATAACATAGATTAATATCTATACATGAATAAACAAGCAGAACAGCAGAGAGAATGCAATCAGAAATTGGCCCTGATACTTTTATGAGGATTTAGTATTAGATACAGGTTGCGTATCTTAATCAGTAGGAACACATTTACAATTCAGTAAATGGTGTTGGACAATCGGGGAGCCATCTGGAAAATAATAAAGTTGTCTTTCTCCTAACTCTTTATACCAAAATATGTGACAGATGGACTATCAACATGAAAATTAAACTATCAGGTTTCTAGGAAAAATATTTTTTAAATGATTTTGAAGTAAAAAGAACTTTCCAAACATGATAAAATTTGGAGACATAAAAGAAAAGATCGACAAATTTGGCTCTAAAAACCAAACATTTCTGCATGGTAGGGAACATTATAAATAAAGCCAAAAGGCAAGTCATAAACATGGGAAATATTTGTAACAAATATGTCAGACAAAGGGCGAAATTTGTTAAAATATAAAAAAGCTTCTACAAATCAATAAGAAAAAGATCAACACTCTAGCGGAAGTACTGGCAGGGGACATAAACAAATACAGTCAGTAGCCCCCTTACCTCCAGGGGTCCATTCCAAGACCCCCAGTGGATGCCCGAAACCACAGAACTTTCACCTTTTCCCTTAAAGGAAGCACTTTACAGCTTCTCTTTGTCATATTTGAGTTTCCAGCATCACCACTGTTGCACTTTGAGGCCATTATCAAGTAAAATATGGGTTCCTTGGACACGAGAACTGCAGTACCATTACAGTCAATCTGCTAACGGAGAAGATGCTAAGTGACTGATGGGCAGGTGGTGTGTGTGCGGTGTGGAGCCGCTGGACAGAGGAGCGACTCTCCTCCAGACTGGGAGGTGGAGGAGCAGCTGGGGGTTTCGTCACACTACGCAGGATGGTGTGTTTAGTTAAAACGCGTGGTGTGTGCGTTTACTTCTGGAATTTTCCACATACATTTCTGGACGGCAGTGACCGTGGATGACTGAAATTGTGGCGAGTGACACCGCGAAGATGGGGCCACTACTGCAATTCATAAAAGGAAACGCAAATGGCACTGAGATCGTTGAAAAGATGCTAGGTTCCCACACAATAAGCAAATGTACATTAAAACTGCATTTCTCCATCTCATATCTAGAGTTTCTTAAAATATGTTTTTGACAAGCTATTTTTGACCAGGGTGTTTGGGAAACAGACATTAATATACTTTTAAGGTATGTAAATTTATGCAACCTCTAAAGAGGGCAATTTCAGAAAATCTCTCAAATTCAAAATATGCGCATCTTTCAATGTTTAAGAATTTCTCCTATAATTATATTTAAGCTTGTGCCTGATGAAATATATAAGGAAATTCACCACCGCACTGAGTGGAGCAGCGTCTTTTACCATCTCAAAAAAGAAATGAAGAGTAACAAAGCTGGGAATCTGCCGTGTTCAGCCTCTACTGAAACCCCCGATTGCTTCCCGCCAGCTATTGCAATTACTGTGATCTGGTCCCAGCCTGCCTTTCCTGTCTCGTGTCTTGCTTCCCTCTGTTCTCCTTGTATTTGGCCAAATGAAACCATTGCCCTGCATCTTTCCACCTCCTCTCTCTGTGCTGACCCCGCTGCCTGGCGCACAGTCTTCCCAGCCTCTCCTCTTCCTACCGATGCGAATCCTAACTCTCCTTTGTAACCTGACTTGCTTGCTGCCTCTTTCCAAAGATGTTCTGGCACCCTCTGAATTCCTCATCCCTAGGTGACACTGAGTGCCTGGTCTGACTTTTGACATGACCCTTTTGTCACAGCAGCTTGTGGGTATCATGAATGGCAGTGACATTTTGATATTCTCCCTTGGACGTAACTGCTTAATATTGGATCACTTTGGTACGACCTACATAAGACACCATTCACTTAGGTTTTCCCAAGAATGAAACTAATTTTATTGTTTGTTTCTAATTATAGAACTAATATGCACATGCTCAAAAAAGCTAGGAAAATCTCACAGGACTCACTCCTGTGTGTGTGTGTGCATGCGCACGTGTGTGTAGTAGAATAAGGGAAAAATAAACTTCCCAAAGTAGATTCCTGGGTTAAAAATATATACATACTTAAAATTTTGACATATGTTGCCGAACTGTTCTGTGGAATGACTCACGATTCATTTAACACTTATTGAGATCTTAGCACGTGCCAAGGACTATGTGCTAAGTATTGAGGACACCACGGGGAGCAGCACCAGATGTGGTCCCTGCCTCTGTGGCCTCTTGCGTGTTACTAAGGCAAGACACACAGACTGTTAGAGAGTAGGCCGGAGAGGAGCTGGGGAGAGCAGGGCCTGGAGGGTCAGGCTGAGTTAGCGAGGCTGATGGGGGATGTGGAGCTCTGCAGCCACGGGCTGTGCAAATTTGGCAGGACAGGGAGTTGAGGGCTCGTGTGACTGGAGCGGAAAGGGAGGGGAGCCCAGTAAAAGATGGGGCTGGGGATATACGGGAGAGAGCCGCAGATTAATTTGTGCGTCTCGTGAAAGTTTTATTGTTATTCCAACACTGAGTAGAGGTAAAAGCCAGATTTAGGAACCATATTTGTGTTTTGAAAAGGTAACGTTGGCTGAGTAGAGAGAACTGCTAAATAGAGGAAAGAATGAATGCAAATTGACAAGTTAGGAAGCTACGATCGTGGTCCAAGTGACAGATGATAGTAGCCTAAACGAGCCTAAGTTATAGACAGCACTAACAGAGTAATCAAAGCATAAATATAGAAAAGTAGATGATTTTATAATTTTATCAATTCATATCATTACTGCAAGTGATATCATTGATCGTTTTTGTCAATCCAAGGTGTGTATGTAAAATATGTATATTATATATAGTATGTAATACATATATATACATACATATAATTTTCCTTTGATTATTAGTGTGGTTGGAGATCTCTTCGTACCTCACTGGTCATATTTATTTCTTCATTTGAATTATGTGTGCATATCCATTTTCCGTTTTGTTATTAGGGTGTATGTCCTTCTTCTGTCCCAGGATCCAGTCCAGGATCCCACATTGCATTTCTTCTTTGTCGCCTCTTGTCAATGACAGTTTCTCAGGTGTATATATTTTTATTAGTGATTTGAATAAAGCATCGTTATACTGAGGCAGGGCAGAGCTTGGTAAGAATCTAACAGCAGAATCAAGGTTAACGTAAGCCAACTTAAAAGAAAGCAAATGGCCCCTTGTGATATATGTAGCAAATATTTTTTCCAGATTTTTAAAAACTTGGTTTAAGTTCGTGTGTTTATGTGTGATACCATAGTCAATTACTCTTTTCCTTTATTATTTCTGGCTTTGGTATAATGCTTAAAAGTCACTCCATCCCAGTGGGTATTACTTCTATTACTTTTGCAAACATATATATTCAGGATGTATCAAGTCAGATGCAAAAGAGACATCTTTACACTATTCCTTATTGTCTGTACCTTCAACTCCACCAGATGGGGCAATAACAAACCATAGTCAGGTGGTGTGTGTGATATAACATCAGCAATGTCAGAATGAATGTGTCAGAATGTCTTGCTCTGCTCTGAACTGCTTTGACTTTGTCCTTGGGTGCTGACCAAAGCCTTCCTTGTATCAGTGCTACCCTTTGACTGTCTTACCAATTCTCCCTGATCATGAGCTCCTTGAGGGCACAGACCATATTTATTTCATTCTGTGTAACACAGATGTAGCTGGGCCTTTCTCACCAGTGTCTGCCACTATAGCACTTCAATGCATGTGCTCCCATGAAAAAACACAAACTCTAAACACGTTGATAAAAATGCTGATTTTTTTCAAAACTTTTGTGAGGTATTTATTGGATGTGAGGATGCATCATAAATCATACAGTCTGACAATCACATTTCTACCTCAGACAGCATTTAATTCACTTTCTCTTTCTCTCTTCTTTACAACCTCTCCAATGAGAGCAAAATGAAACCCTTCAAAGGAGCCTAACGAGGACCGTATATTTTCCCATGGACCTCCCTTAAGAGTTCTAATTAATCTTATCATGGCTGTATTCCTTGCTGATTTCATCACAAAGCTTTGGGTATGGAAGAGCCAATGCATGCTTGTGGAATCAATAACTGGGGCGACCACACTGCTCTGATACTGGACTTATGCAGTGACTGGGTTGGTATCTAGGAGCTAAAAAAAAAAGGCTATTTCTTCTTCTAATTCCTCCTTGGTTTTATGAAGAGAGTCAGGACTCTATTGGAAACCCACCTTAGTTTTATGAGCTACCAGGTCCAGTTAATTATAATTAGGATCCATCTTAAATTCTTACCAAAGGGTTTAGTGATTAAAGCAGCATTTTCTTAAGTGGTCCCTTAGCACAGACACCAAGGATAGCGTTATTGCCAAGTGAGCAGATGGTCTGGGCGAGTTGAAAATGTGGATGTCACCTGCCTGTCCTGGGGCCTGCCAGATGCAGATCCATCCGGGATACAGTCGTTGGGCTAGAAGCCAACAGCCCCCAAACGAGAAGTTTTATTTCTTCCCTGAGGTGTGAGAAGAGAGGAGCTGAGGTGCTGGTGCTACGCTGGACAAAGCAGACAAGAAAATCTTGGTGCTAGGGAGGCGGAAAGGGCCCCGCAGGAGAGCGAGCCAGATTAGCGGGGTTGGGAGGGTAGCTGCTCAGCTTGAGGCCACCCGAGGCCTCGCCAGGGCTAGGTGCAGAGCTGCGCAATGGGACATTTTCATATCAGCTAAGCACCAGGACGCAAGTTATTAGAGGACTAGCGTTCCGGCACCAGAATTCTGGCCCAATGGCAAATAATAGGATCATTTCAGACCCCTCCTGGTTTCCTAATAGTGTCACCCTACTTCCTAGGCCCTTTTCAGTGTTAATTTATCTATAACAAGTGGACCTTATGTGATCTTACCTCTTGTCAGTCATGTGACCTCTAGAGAAATCACTCTCTCTCTTAGCCTCAGTTTCCTCATCTGAAAAAATATAAGGAAGATAATGAAACTATGGGTGGAGCAACCAGCACAGCACTGGGCCCCTAGTAGGTGCTACTGCGGTTCATCTTAGAAGGAACTAAGGCTGCTTCCAAGCTGTTGAGATGCCTGAGGCTCCTTCTGGGTCTCAGGCCTTTGCGGGTCAGTGGGGGTTGCCTGAGTAGCAGACGCAGCAGGAGCCTCGCTGTTTCCGGATTCCTTGCCACATCAAAGTTCTCAGACTTTAGATTTCTTGCCTGTTTTGAAAGGCTGGATGATGGCTCCCTGGTATCTCTTCAAATGCCACAGCCCATGAGTTACAGCTTCTGCTGACCTCTCTGCAGGGTGAGATAACGGGCTAGTGACAGCCGCGGCACCGTGCTAAAAAGCCAACAGTCAAATCTGCAACTGGGTTAATGACACTGCGGTGTTGGGGTGGCTGTCTCGAGGATTACAAAAAAAAAAAGGAAGAAAAACAAGGAAAAAAAATCCCAAGCCCCCAAACAAAGACAGATGTTTTGACTTAGGAAAAGAGCACCAAGAAATAGCAGTTTAGAAATTTGTTTTCCTAAGAGCAAATTGATGATACTTGATTGGCAAAAGATATTTAATGTTTACATCAAAATTAACACAAAAAGACAAATGAAAATCTAGTCCTCTCTACTCCTTCATTTCTGTCTTAATTTCCTTCCCCTTCTCCATTACAGTAAACGCCCCTCTTCTTCATGACCCCACGAGGCCCAGGTGGGCTGGAACCGAAGCTGTGGTGGGTGCAATCCGTAAAAGGGAAGCTTGGAAATTCCACCCCCCAACTCGTGCTGCTATGGGTGCTTGAATCTGACTGAGGCAGACTCTGTTAGTTTAACTGTGAGGTTAGCATGCTGATGGCATGAGGGGAGAGTGATTATCACCAGCATTTGTGGAATAGGGTAAGAAGCCAAAGGCTGGGATTCAGGAGACATAGTTTTACTTCTGGGTTGGCCCCTAATTGATGCATGACTTTGGGAACATACCTCAATTTCTTGGGGACTCCACTCTCCACTGTCTCTTCCTTACCTAATATTCAAAGCCTATACCTTAGGCAGAGCTGCTGTTTATAGTTGTGGATGTTAGCAGCCCACCCTGGGGACAAGTCGGGTTTGAAATCGAGCCTTTGCTTCACTTACCACAACTCTGCCTGCCCAGGCACTGGGGGGAGGGGTGGAGGGGTGGAGGGGTGCTGAGACCCTGATAATGGGCGTGGTCAAAGTTGGGGCAGAGATGAAGAGAAGGGGAAGCATTGTGAAGAGACTGGGTCCTGAAAACCCAAAGCTGTGACTAAGCTTGCAGGATGGTCAAGAGTGACCAGTGAGAGAAACCTGCAGGAGTCAATCTGGAACAGTTTAGGAGAAAGAAAGGGAGGCTGAGAGTCCAGCAGGGGAGGAATCAGGAGAAGGCTGTGGAAGGCGGCGGGGGGAGGATCCCTTCTCCCAGTGCCAGGGTGACTTGGAGGGCAGCCCGGCCTCCGTGCTATGATAAGACACAGAGAAACCAGACAGGGAGGATGGTGCACTCCCAACAGCCTGCACAGTTAGGACAGGCTCTGTGTTTTGGCTGGGTGGAAAAACAGTGGAGGGGTAGGCTATGGGGGTGGGGATAAGATGAGGATGAAACAAATTCAAAGCTATGCTTTTAGGAAATGGAGAGCTAGGATTTATTATGTATTTGAATAGACAGTCTTACACCCCATAGTAAAGTGGATTTGCCTGACTGACTGGCCTCAGGTTGTATTTTGAAGTCCTCAAATGCTGAAGAGAAAGGATGGGGAAATGGGAGGCCCAAGGGGTGAGAAAAATGAGACCTTTTGCTAAGGATACCCTAGACCAGTTTCTCTTAGGGGGTAAGATGAATTATGATCTGCAAAACCAGGTCAGGAAATGCGAATAAATTGCTTTAAATGGCTGTTAAGAGATGGATAAATCGTAGGATGTCCCTGGAGATGGCTGGGGACATAGTGAAATAAGAAAATCTCCCCAAAATACATTCAGACCTGTGGGTCCTGGGAAAAGTGGGAGAGAGCGATGGGGAACCTGGGGTGGGGTGGGAGTGAAGCAGTAGCTTCGGGCGAAAGCATTGTGGAGAGGGTGGATTCGACCTGGAGCTGGCCTGGGTGAGAGACTGTTGACTGTACTCGGAGCTCACCAGAAAGGCCTGGTTCAGTTCCATAGACATACGAAGCAGCCAGCAGAAGTCGGGACCCACTGCAGGCTGGGCCAGGCGTGATGTGGGAGTTGATGAAAACCCATCTTATGACTGTCAGTATGGAGCTTGCACCCTGGACTCTCCCCAAATGTGCTAATGAGGCTTTCTTATTTGCTGTATGAGCTGCTGAGAGCCCACTTGGGCAGCAGGGGGTGGGGGAATTGAGAGGGAGAGGTGTTAAATGTCGGAGAAGAGAGAACTGGGCAGCCATCCTGTTTCACCGCCAATCCGCAGGCTGAGAAAGACAAGGGGAGCACACTCGAGGAGTTTGTCATGGAGCGAGCATTTCACTGGGTTAGAAGAGTGAGATGGCAGGTGCTAGCTTTTCCCCAAGTGCTAGCTTTTCCCCAGGGGCTGACCTTGCATACCAAATGGGCCTCTTGGTCTTGAAGGCTCTTTTTTGTTCTCTGAGATTGAGACAAACCTCGTGCAACTTTCCTGAATACTCTCTGCTCAGCGTTCATGAAAGGTCAGAGGCTGGGTTCTAGAGTGTCCTTACAGAAGAGATGCCCCATGCACCCCATGAAGGAAGATGGTCTCCAGGGCCCGAGGCATCAGCCCTGCAGGGCCTGCCCGTGGGCACCGATGCTAGACAATCCCCGTTGTGATCGCTACCCCCAAACACCCAGTATTTGCACACAGTGCCCAGGATCCTGACATCATTTTCTTGTTTAGCATGTGATGAATTCAGAGTTCAGGAAAGGAAAGGGCCTGCCAGAGTCACGGAGCTGTCAGTCAAACCAGACTGTTTTCCTTACTCCACCTCAGCTCCCCAAAGAAGTCCATCTCCACCCTGACTCCTAGAATTGCTCACACCCCCTCAAACTCCTAAATTGTTATTTTACAAAAGAAAATTCTATTTCTTGTAGCAAATTCTGATGTTTTCATGGACATATCGATCAGCAGAACACAGACTCACAAAACACATCGTCAAATTAAGATTTGAAGGCCAGAAAAGAAAATCAGGTAGAATTATATTCTTCTTCTTCTTTTTTAAATCCATTGCAAAACCAGAAATCTCTAATGGACCAGAAAAATCTCTCCATAAAAATCATTAAGTTAAAAATAAACTTCTAAAATTGACTGGCAATCAACAAGAATAAACAGAAAACCTAAAACCTTTGGACTACAGCGGTAATTATCTTATTGATCTGAAGGATTAAAGCAGAGAGGAAACTTGGGGATAGACGATGACGAATGATTGCTGCCCTTCGGGAACTTTGAGGCACGACGCATGGTTAAGTTGTAGGAACTCAGGAGGGTCCCCAGCATGCAAAAGTTTGTTTCAATGGACTGTACCCCAAAGCAGCATTACTAGCACCTCCTAACATGGCCGTCCGATCAAATCAAAGTGCTTTGTAAATAAACTCTGAAAGGTGTTACAAAGCAAGCGGTGCCTTAGTCCTAGAGACCAGACTTTGGGCCTCGACCACTGTTGTAGCTCCAGAGGTCCTGGGCTCAGTAAATATTGGTTGCAAATGAGTTAAATGTTCTACAGGTAATGTCCTTCTGATGATACAGATTATAGTCAAGGGTTGAGATGGGGCAGGGCTGCTCATTTACCTTTTATTGCAACCTGAAAACTGCCTTTAGGGGCTGTTGCATCCTGTTCTGCTTGGGGAATCTTACAGAGAAGGAGTCCTATTGGGAAGCCGAATGGAGGAGAGGGCACTGGTGATCCTTTCAAGGCCCAAGATTCAATCGTTGTGATTCTCCCAGGGACACCATGTGACTTCCTCTTACCTTGCTCACTGCCATCCTCCTCTGGTGGCCTGGCTGGGCTCTCTCAGGATGCTCATTTCAACTCCTAGAAACTCATACATCCTTGATTTCTATGACCCAGTCCTTGGAGTTGCCTTTCCCAAACCACTAATAAGTCCTTTGAAGGTACACTGAAGTCGTCTTTCAGGTTTCTCTCCCCTCGTTTATTTAGGAGATACGATGCCAGTCACTCTGTTACTGAAGTCCCCACCCTGAACAACACGAACCAGTCACTCTCTCTTCCCGTGTACACAGAATGCTAGTGGCTGGGGGAAGGGCCCCGGTGGGAAGAGCTGTGCTGTGACAGGCCTCTGCCTTCCTGGCCTGACATCAGACAGGCTTTGAAATCGAAAAGGAAACCATAGCCTGTCTTTTAATTCTGGGTAACTAACAAGAGGTGACATTGAGAAGTGACTTTACTTTGAGTTTAGGCGGTTTTT
>PVKM010013918.1:0-18929 GCA_004027735.1 Carollia perspicillata | reverse complement strand
GTGACTTTACTTTGAGTTTAGGCGGTTTTTGGGATCCTTTACGTTCTGATTCACCAGTGGACTGGGCTGCTAGTGCGGATGGCCACGCGGAGTCAGAGAACTGCTCCCAGGCATGGCCGCCTCCCGGCCTGTTCCTTCAGTACCCTCGCCCTTTTGACCTCTTTCTCTGTAGAAGTGATGCAGCGCGAGTGGGTTGGTTCTGATATTTACGGAAACTAATTGGCTTGAGATTTAGGGACAGTGTTCTGCCGTCTTGTCCTCCAAGTATGTAGGAACTTGGCTGCCTGGACATTTTCCTCTCTCTGTGGAGCTATGTGCTGTAGTAGCTCTGAGGGTCCAGACCTCAGCTTTGCATTTGGGGCTGCTGAAGCCTCCTTCCAGGGTCACGATAAATCAAGGCTTTACTCTGATATAGGAGCTCTGTGAGGATGTTTGGCCTCATGAAGCAGTGAGCCCTGGCCCCCTTTGCCCTGGTTTCCTGCAAAGAGCTTGCAGGAATGTGTGGTCCCCACTAAGGCTCATTGCCTTCTTGAGCTGTGGGAATGTGGACGGTGAGACACCATCCACCCCCGTAAAGAGCTCTGATGACAGGAGCTGACAAGTCCAATGACCAGGTTTCCCTCAGAGGTTCTGTATGATGGAGTATTACATCCAAGATCTGGGATGACTCCAGCCAAATTGGTAATTTCATTTTTTAGGAGCCTTAGAATGGATTTCACTTGCTCATCTGAACTAGTCTGGGCACCTGGCTCCATATCTTGCTTTGCTCCCAGGAAGCTTGAATCATTTATCCAAAGATTCGGGATCTCCGAGAGGTCGTTTAGTCAACCACCAAAGTAAACAGCTCCTTGACGCTACTTAAAATCCTGGAATAAGGTGAGGTTATAAATACAGAAAGTAATCAAAATAAAGAATTGATAGCTGACATGGAGGGACCATGGGAGAGTGAAAATTTCCCATCAGGTTTGTCTTTGCCATAACAAGAATTTATCTTGTAGGTCTCCATCCACCTCATTCTGTTCTGTTGCCTGAGTTCTCACACATTGCCTTCTCCATAGCTAGCTCTCTGCTTTTCCTTTTCTCTTGTCCCACCCCTCCCTGAAAGTGGGGAAGCAAGTAACCAAAACTCACAGGAACAACGCTAAAAACTGCAAAACGTTAATGGAATATTTACTCCAGATGAGATTTTTAAAGAGGCACTTTAAATGCAGCAAAGACCTTAGCACTGATGTCAATGATTCTGTAAACAGAAAATAAAATCTACAAATACAGTTCTGGTGGAAGACGTATCATTTTATTTTATTAATATTCATATTCTGGACCCACATACACAGTGGCAGAGAACTACAGGAGACAATTTTGTTGTTAGGAAACAAACACCAGCCCCAGACCAACATGGTAAGCATTCAAAGCGTCTTTCACACCGGGCACAGGTGTTCTCCAACCGCACCTCTGCTAATGTGTGGTGAGCAGGAGCCCCAGCTGTGATCATCATTTGCATTCTGGCTTTGCATCCCACATACCACTGGGATGAAATGGGTCAATTGGTCCCGCCTTTGTGTTGGAGGGGACAGGGTCCTCAGCATCCTCCTGGCAATAGACCTGTCTTCCAGTTTACTGTATTTGTGGTCAAAATGACACTCCTCCCAGTCTCCCCTGACTTTTCAAGGACAGGGTCACTCTGATGAAAGGTGCTTGAGAGGCTCCTGGACTGCTCTTCTGTTTGATGTGGGCTCTGACTCACAGCTGAGCACTGGGGAGGCCGTTAAGCCTAGACTCAGAGACCTCCTCCGAGCGCTGTAAGCTGGTGACACGATGTACTTGCCCCACCCAGAACTGGGAGAGTTTGATTTTTTTGTTTTCATAATCTGGTCTGGCCTCAGAGAGAATTTATTGGGCTATAGGAAATGCTGGTGCTTTGCTACTTATAAAAAACAGACGTACTCACTGTGTTATTGAGCCTTGGCATTCCTGTTTTACCCCAGAAGTGCCAAAAAGTGAAGCAACTTTACAGGCTCCCAACACTGCGCTTTCGTTCCCAAGGCCAGCATTAGCGTTGCTCTCCTCCCTCAGCACCTGGTCTAAAGAATCATGTATTCCTGGTGGAGTTACCCCCCCATTGAAGTTCTGTAAGGTCATGCAGGGCAAGGCCTGCAGAAGGGGACATCCCGATTAGAGACACAAGGAAGAAACCTGAGGGAAAACCAAGGATTTCAGCACTACATGTTTGAATGGGAAGGAATCTGAAAGGCACCCCAGTCGGGAAAGCCACACAAATTGAAGCTGAGAAACCAGGGGAAGCGTCTGACCCAGATAAGGAGGGTTTGGTTTAACCTCCAGATTCTGGTTGCTTAATTCCCAGACCATTTGCTGTCAGGTCTGCACGATCAATTGGCCGAAGGAGATAAGAGTCCTGTTTAGATTAATGTCAGAAAGAAAAATCAGCATCCTCTCTAGTGGAAGTGTCAGTTTTTCTCAGCAAATAAGCTGATAAAGAAGATAGAGCAATCGGAGGTGCCGGATGGTGCCAGTGCATTCCACCCAACTGGACGAACCACTGGACACCCCTGAGCCTGGATCCCCTCGCCTCTCCCTGCCTGCTGGGTGGGAGTGAGGAGGAAGTGAGCTGACAGGAAGAGAGCACTGTGAACCCATAGCCGTCGCAGGAGACGGGCAGAACCCTGGCCTCATCGAAGGCCAGAGCACTTGTCTCAGCCTCGTGGAGCCAAATGACAGGGTGGTTCAGGGCACAGGCCTTTAAGACTGATCTGACGAGGTCACCTGAGATGATGCCACTCTAACTGTTCTGAGCCTCAGCGTCCTCTTCTGTAAAGTGGAATAATAAGACAGATGTGCAGGTCGAATGCACAGCCTTACATTTGTAGCAGTGTTTGGTACATAGTGTAGTGATTATTAGCATGATCACCACTATCGTTATGTTTGTTGTGATAACCTTCTAAGCAGGTTTCATTTACCCAGATTCATCTGTTTCAATAGCTCCTCATTGTGTCTAGTTCCTGGGCTGCATTCCAGAACTATAGAATCAGAATCTCTGTGGTAGTAAGCTGTATTTTAATAAATGTCCCAGGCAAGTCTGGAAAACACTGGTCCACTGAGCCAATTCCCCATCTGGGCCTGGAACCAACCTAGAATGAATTCCATCTCTGAGGCTCACTTGGCCTCTCCTCAGCTACTTGGCCCTCTGGCCACATCTTCCTTTGAGACCAGGATGTGTTCTATTTTTCGTCCTTCGGTGAGGAAGTGCTGTTTTCCTCTGGGCATGTTTGGACTTCCCTGCACCCTGGCTGTGCTCAGCTATTTCTGCTCTTCCCTCCCCTCCTACTACCGATCCCGCCCACCCCAATTGGCCATATACCATTGTCTCGCATTATTTTCTTCTTTGAGGACTTCTTTCTCTCTTCCTCTTTGTCCAGCATAATTTCTTAGGCAACAAAGCTAGTGATGATCATCTTCTCCATAGACCTGTCTTCCAGCTCACCTACAATCCCCTCTAAGTTAGAAATTGGATTCTGACAGTGAGAAACTAAGAGGCTGTGACCCCTGTGTCACCAGCTTGTGTCTCCTCACCCAGGCATGGTGGGGTGTGGGTGAAGAGAGAATCTTTTTCTCCTAACAGTCAGATCCTGCACTGACTCTCACAGTTGCCGGTAAACCCTTGGCCCCTCCACTCCTTGGTTAAGCCCGTTTCCTTGTATTTGGCCCAGTTCCCCAGAACTACTGTTGCCACTTTATTTCTCAACCATCGCTGCCCACACAGGATGTGGGTCCCATCTCCACTGTCTTCACTCAGGGTCTGAAACAGCCCAATGCAGCCACCACCTTGGTCTGGCCAGCCCAAGTGGGACTAAGGAGCGCAGCCCTCCACGCCAGACACTGTGGCTTCCCCGGCAGTGGGGGAGGATTCTGTGAGTCTGGAGTGTGTGTCCCCATGGTGATAAGAGGTCAGAGAGGAAGTTTGGAGCCACAGACCAGCCTCAAATGGCAGAACTCCCTGGAGACAGGGAGCTGAGTAAGCGGTAACCTTGGGACAGATATTCCTGGTGTTTCTGCTGCTGCCTTTGTACCTCCTGGGGTTCACCACATGCTTTTTTAGGTCTGTTGCTACATTGGCTTTGTTATCAGATCCAGTCTCCTTTCTCCCAGTCCTTCCTCTACTCTATCCTCTGTGACAAAGGAGGTCAAGGTACAGAGGCTGGCAGGGGGTGGGGTAGTGTGTGTGACATTTGATACCCCATCATGGTGCAAGAGAGTCCCCAAGTCTAGGAGCCACGGCTGGGGATGGTTCTCTGTGTTTCCACGTTGTCATTTCTCCAAGGGTTGGGGAGGGCAGTGAATAGGCACCATGATGCTGTTTATATGCCTGGACACTCTATTAACTTCTTATTGTACAGATTCTATTCTTTTTCCAATAATCAAAGATGACTTTTTGTGAACGGATATATAACTTGCTCTTTAATTTATTCTTTTGTTCAGGAAATATTCACTGAGAGCACACTCTCCCTGGGTCCCTGGAGTAGAGGTTCCGGGAAGAGGTGGGGATGGCAGGTAACACAAGCCTGGGGCTGCCATATTCCCTAAGGATGTGCAGGCCTCAGAGACTGGCTCTCAAATGGAATCAGGCAACTCCAGTGAAGGTGCTATAAACGAAATATCCCTGTACTACCTCTCCCCACCCCCGTTTCCCTCTGACAATCATCATCCTGTTTTCTGTGTCTATGAGGTTTTATTTTTCTTAATCTCTTCATTTTTTTCACCCAGCCCCTCAACACCCTCTATCTGACAGCTGTCAGTCTGTTCTGTATCTATGAGTCTGTTTCTATTTTGTTTATTAGTTTATTTTTTTCTTTAGCTCCACATATAAGTGAAGTCATGTGGTACTTGTTTTTCTCTGACTGGCTTATTTCACTTAGCAGATACTCCCCAGGTCCATCCATGCTGTCACAAAAGGTAAGATAAGATTTCTTTCATTTGTACAGCCAACTAATGTTCGTTCCATGTGTAAATATACCAAAGCTTTTTTATTGTCTCATCTACTGATGGGCCCTTGTGCTGCTTTCAAATCTTGGCTATTATAAATAATGCTGCAGTGAACATAGCGGTGCATATATTTTTTTCAAATTAGTGTTTTGGGTTGCTTTGGGTGTATTTCCAGAAATGGAATTGCTGGGTCATAAGGCAGCTCCATTTATAGCAAGTTGAGGTATCTCCATACTGCTCTATACAGTGGCTGCACCAACCCCCATTACCAACAATAGTGCATGAGGGTTCTTTTTTCTCAACATCCTCACCAACTTTTGTTTTTTGTTGATTTGTTGATGACAGCCATTTTGACAGGTGTGAGGTGGTATCTCATTGTGGTTTTAATTTGCATCTCTCTGATGATTAGTGATGTTGAGCACATTTTCATATGTCTATTGGCTATCTATATGTCCTGTTTGTAGAAGTATCTATTGAGGCCCTTTGCCCATTTTTAGTTGGAGTGTATTTTTTTTTTGGTGTTGAGTTTTATAAGTCCTTTATAAATTTTGGATATTAACCCCTTATCAGTTGTGTCATCAGTGAATATGTTCTCCCATTCAGTGAGTTGTATTTTCATTTTGTTGATGGTTTCCTTTGTTGTGTAAAACCTTTGTAGTTTGAAGTAGTTGCATTTATTTTTTCTTTTATTTTCCTTGCCCAAGGAGATATATCAGGAAAAAATATTGCTATGAGAAATGTCTGAGATTTTACTCTCTGTGTTTTCTTCTGAAATTTTTATGGCTTCCAGCCTAACATTTACATGTTTACTTCAATTTGAGTTTATTCTTGTGTATAGTGTAAGAAGGTGGTCTAGTTTCATTATTTTTGCATGTAACTGTCAGATTTTCCTAATACAATTTATTGAATAGACTATCTTTACCCCATTGTATATTGTAGCCTTCTTTGTCAAATATTAATTAACCAGAAAGACATGGGTTTATTTCTGGCCTCTCTATTGTATTTCATTGATCCATGTGTCTGTTTTTATGACAGTACTGTGCTGTTTTGATTACTATGCCCTTGTATTGTAATTTGATATGAGGTAAAGTATTTCCTCCAAGTCTGTTTTATTTCCTCCATGATTGCTGTTGCTATTCAGGGTCTGTTGTGATTCCCTATAAATTTTTGGAATATATGCTCTAGTCTGTGAAATACACCACTGGTATCTTGATAGGAATTGCATTGAATCTATAGGTTGCTTTGGATAGTATGGACATTTTAATGATGTTAATTCTTGCTACCCATGAACATGTTGTATGCTTCCACTTATTTGTATCTTTTTCAATTGTTTTATTCAGTATGTTATAGTTTTCTGAGTATGGATCTTTTACATCCTTGGTAAAATTTATTCTTAGGTATTTTATTTTTTTGATGCAATTGTAAATAGGATTATTTTCTTAGTTTCCCTTCCTGATAGTTCATTATTGGTATATACAAATACAACTGATTTCTGAATATTTATTTTGTATCCTGCTACTTCAGTGAATTCATTTATCACTTCTATTACTTTTTGGTGGAATCTTTAGGCTTCTCTATATACAGTATCATGTCATCTGCACACAAAGAGGGTTTTACTTCTTCCTTTCCAATTTGGATGCCTTTATATCTTTTTCTTGTCTGATCGCTATGATTAGGACTTCCAGTACTACGTTGAGTAACAGTGGTGAAAACTTACATCCCTGTCTTATTTCTGGTCTTAAGGGAAACACTTGTAGCTTTTGCCCATTGATTAAGATACTGGCTGTGGGTTATTGATAAATGACCTTTCTTAGTTTGAGGTATGTTCCCTCTATTACACTTTGCTGAGAGTTTTTTTTTTAATCATAAATGGGGGCTAGATTTTATCAAGTGCTTGTTCAGCATCAATTCAAATTACCATGTGATTTTCATCCTATACTCTATGTGATGTACCACATTTATTGATTTGTAGATATTGTACTAATCTTGCATCCCTGGAATAAAGCCCAATTGATTATGGTGTATAACCTTTTTGATGTATTGCTGGATCCAGTTTGCTAATATTTTGTTGAGGATTTTAGCATCTATGATTATCAGGGATATTGGCCTATAATTGTCTTTTTCTGTAGTCCTTTATCTGGTTTTGGAGTTAGGATAATACTGGCTCATAAAATGAGCTTGGAGTCTTCCATCTTTTTGAATTTTTTGGAATAGTTTGAGAAAGATAGTTGTTAGTTTTTCCTTGAATGTTCAGAAAAATTCACCTTGGAAGCCATCTATCTAGTCCAGGTCTTTTCTTTGTTAGAATTTTTTTTTTTAATTACTGCTTCTGTTTCATCATTGTAATCCACCTGTTAAGATTCCCTGATTATGACTGATTCAGTTTTGGAAAATTGTAGGTTTCTATGAATTTATCAATCTTTCAGATTATTCATTTTGTTGGCATGCAGGAATATTTTCTTACAACCCTTTGTATTTCTTTGGTGTCAGTTATTATTCTCCTCTTTCATTTCTGATTTTGTTCATTTGAGTCCTCTCTCTTTTTCTCTCAATGAGTCTTGTTAAAGGTTTATCATTGTTTCTTTTTAAAGGACAAGCTCTTTGTCTCATTGGTCTTTTGTATTGCTTTTTAAGACTCTATTTATTTTTACTTTGATTTTTATTATTTCCTTTCTTCTACTCACTTTGGGCTCTGTTTGTTGTTATTTTTCTAGTTCCTTGAAATTTAAAGTTAGGTTGTTTATTTGAGCTTTTTCTTGTTTTTCATGCAGGCCTGTAATGCCATGAATTTTCCTCTTAGGCTTGCTTTAGCTGAGTCCCATAGATATCGTGTTGTTCTGTTCTCTCTCATATTCATTTGATTCAAGTTACCTTTTGATTTCTTAGATATCGTGTTGTTCTGTTCTCATATTCATTTGATTCAAGTTACCTTTTGATTTCTTTCTTGAATTCATTTTTAACTCATTCATTGTTTCGTAGCATGCAATTTAGCCTCCATATCCTTGTGTGTTATTCAGTTTTTTTCTTGGGGTTGATTTCTACTTTCATACCATATGGTCATAGAAAATGCTTGATATGATTTTAATCTTAAATTTATTGAGACTTATTTTGTGTCCTGATGTGGTCTATCCTAAAGAATGTTCCTTGTGAGGCTCTGGGGTGAAATGCTCTGAAGTTATCAATGAAATACATCTAGTCAAGTATGTCATTTAAGGACGTTGTCTCCTAGTTGATTTTCTGCCTGGAAGATCTATCCATTGAAGTCAATGGGGTGTTAAAATTCCCTACTGTGGTTGTATTAGTGTTGATCTCTCCTTTTATGTCTATCAAGATTTGCTTTATAAGTTTAAGTGTTTTTATGTTGCATACATAAATGTTTGCAAGGGTTATATCTTCTTGTTAGGTTGATCCCTTTATCATTATGTAATGTCCTTCTTTGTCTCTTATTATGGCCTTTGTTTGAAGTCTATTTTGTCAGATGTAAGTATTGCTACTCCAACTTTTGTTTTCATTTTTGTTTGCATGAAATATTTTTTTCCATCCTCTTAGTCTGTTTGTATCTTTGTTTTTGAGGTAGATCTCTTATAGACTGCATATATATATCTTGTTTTCTCATCTATTCTGCTACCCTGTGTCTTTTGATGGGATCATTTGACCTATTTACAGTTAAAGTGATTATTGATAGGTATTTATTTATTGCCAATTTATTCTTTATAAATATATCCTTCTCTTTTATCATTTTTTCTCCTCTTCCTTTTCTTTCTAATATTCCTCATCCTTCTTTTTCTTTTTTTTAAAGCAGGCCCTTTAGTATATTTTATAATACTAGTTTGGTGGTAAAATTCCTTTAGCTCTTTCTTGTCTGGGAAGCTCTTTATTCCTCCTTCAATTTTAAATAATATACTTGCTAGGTAACATAGCTCTGGATGTTACCTTGCTCTCCATCACTGTGAATATTTCATACCAATCCTTTCTGGCCTGAAATGTTCCTGTTGAGAAATCAGCTGACAGTCTTATAAGAGTTGCCTTGTAGGTAACTGACCATCTTTCTCTTTCTGATTTTAAAATTTTCTCTTTGTCTTTACCTTTGCCATTTGGGTTCGTCTTGTTTGGGACTCTCTGTGCTTCCTGGACTCTATGTCTTTTTCCTTCACCAAGTTAGGGAAGTTTTCAGTCATTATTTCTTTAAATAGGTTCTCAATCCCTGGCTCTCTCCCTTCTCTTTCTGGTACTCCTATGATGCAGATGTTGTTACACTTTATGTTGTACTGAAGTTTCCTTAAACTATTATCATTTCTTAAAATTCTTTTTTCTTTTTGCTGTTCTGATTTGGTATTTTCTGCTACCTTATCTTCCAAATCACTGATGCAATTTTCTGCTTCATCTAATGAATGTTTATTCCTTCTAGTATATTCTTCATTTCAAATACTGTATTCTTCATTTCTGACTGGGTTCTATTTTATGGTTTCTATGTTTTTTTTCATGCTGTTGTAGTTCTCCAACATATGGATAAGGATGCTGTTGAGCACCCTTATCACCATTTTTTGAACTCTATATATGATAAATTGCCTGTCTCCATTTCATTTAGCTCTTTTTTTGGAGATTTCTCCTATTCTTTCATTTGGGACATGTTTGTTTTTATCCTCAGTTTGGCTGTCTCTGTGTTTGTTTCTACGTATTATGTAGTTGTGCTATGACTCTCAGTCTTGGTAGGATGGCCTTATGTAGTAGGTGTCCTGTGAGACCCAGTGGCATAATCTCCTTGAGTATCTGAGCTGGGTGCTTTAGGTATGTCTCTTGTGCAGGTTATGTGAGCCCTCCTGTTGTAATTGAGTCTTGATTGCTAACGGCCTTTTCGTGTGTGGGGTCAACCCTCACGCTGACTGTGAGGATCAACTCTGACCACAGTGTATGAGCTGCTGTGCAGGTGCTGACCACACAGAGTGGCATTCACCTCAGCAGTGTCCAGGGCCTGCCAAGATCTTCCTTTGTATATACCACTTGTGAAACTAACTGGATCCTGCTCTAATGTCTGAAGTTGGCTACTGGGTGTGTTAGTTCTGGAACTTCTTGGGAGGGATTCTGATGTATTTCAGTGTCAGATGCTGCCTGTGACTGGTTCTGGGCAACCTTTTTGGAGCTACAAAGTGATCCACAGTTTGTGACTACCTCTGCTGGGTCTGCAGTGTGTGAACAAGACCAAGTTGTGCACCAAGCCTGGCTTTTTACCAGCAAGAGGGTGGGGGATGGGTCAGCTAAAGTCACAATACACCTTGACACCAGCTTCTGTTTTTCTTAATCTACGATATGCCAGTTAGACTCAGTCACTGAAGGAGTCTCCGGTGGTACTCGAGTTGCATGGTAGGTTCTCAATGAGTCGCCAGGTATAGGCAAATGGTATTCACCAGATTGATATAGGCTCATACTCAGTGCCAGTGCTTGGTCTGAAGTCACTCAGCAAATGTCCTAGGGTATTCCGAGTCTAGCTGCCACCTGATGGATGCATTTGTGGTGGGGTGTGGGATCTCAAGGAGTCATCAGGGTGAGACCAGCAAAGCTTATCAGGCCCAAACAGACCAAGATTAGGTCATACAAAAGGAGGGCTCTATACTGCTCAGATGTGCGTGGGAAAAATGGCCCATATCCTAGAGATACATAAGTCAGTCTGTCTCAGATATTGTTAGGAGGCTGATTTCGGCAGGGCAGGCTGTTGGGAGTCATTAAGATGGGGCTACTGGGAATTCATTAGTGGGGCTAGCAGATTTCCAGTTAGAGGGAGACACCAGTTAGATTTGCAGGAAAGTGGGAAGAATGGCTTCCATCCCAGAGCCACACAAATCAATCACTCTTACCCCAGAGTCTGCCCAGATCTTTACATGCTGGCTCAGGAAGCTGGCTATTCAACAGGGCACAAGCTGCACAAGGTGGGCTGACAGAGAGTCTAGTGGGTGGGGCTATTGCCTCCCCTTAGGCTGTTGCTGGAAGGAGGAGAGTGCTTCACCCAAGATAGATGGCATCTCTGGTTTGGGAGAGAGACTTATCACAGGGATCCTAATGTCTGTCTCTTCAGCTTTCTCCCCAGAGCCACAAACCCCTGTATTTTCTCACACACATCTAGTTCACTCTGCCCTTCCTCTACCAAAGTCCACGGTGAGTGACTGCTAACAAGATTTTGTGTGTTGACCCTTTAAGAGGGTGCCCACATCCCTAGCAAACTCCTGTCTCTCCCTGGTGGACAGAATCCCTGCGGATTTTCACAGCCAGATATTATGTGGGTGCCTCTTGCAGGCATAGTGCTCTGGGCTGGGGAGCCTGGTTTGGGATTGAGATCCCACTCTTCTTGCGGGAGGGGGAACCTTCGCAGTTGAGAGAATTTCAGATTCTGTCCATGGGGGCAAGGCCAGAACTTTTTGTGTGTCTGCCCTTTCTACCAGTCTCTGTGTAGTTTCTCCTATAAATCCTTGGTTATAAGACTTCTTTCCTGCTAGCCTTCAGTTGCTTATTCAGGTTGACTGTTGTGTAGTTTAGTTGTAATTCCAGTTTGTTCTAGGAAGATGTGAGTGTAATATCCATCTATTCTATCACCATCTTGACTTTCAGTAGCTTTTTTTAAACTTTATTTTACTTTAAAATGGGGTATGTATGAAGTCACAAAGATGGTGAGAGTTGTACATGTGTGTGCACGTGCACACACACACACATACACACACCTCCAACTTCTTCCAGCTTTTGAGGATAATGAGAAGAGTCCAAAAGAACTACAGGAAGAGAAAACAAGCAGGGGTATGGGATCGAAAAGCAGGTCTTGTGCTGCAGTCAGGGAAAAGTGTTGAGTCTTTGTGGGAGATACGACACTTGAGCCAGACTTGGTACAGAGTAGATCAATAGGTGGACATAGGGCAGGTGGCTGTGGCATTTCAGGTGAGAGCAAAGGTGAGAAAATGAAGAATAAGGGGCAGGTTTGGGGCATGTTACATGGTCCTGTTAAAAAGGTGTGGAGGCTGAGCAGTCTTGTTTCTAGCTAGGATTTGTTTTGTTTTGTTATGAAGCCAAGAATAGCAGTTAAAAATCCAATTAAGTGGTGTGGAAGTTGTGGTTTAATTGTTTCCAGTTATATAAGGTTCTGAATTTTTTGTCGGACTTAGAAGACATCCTTGTCAGTTAGCCAACTGTCAAGCATCCTTTTATTAGGTGATTTCTCCTTTCCCGCCAGGGGCTATGTCTTTTGGGCATTGACTTTTGGCAATAATGTGTTCTTGAGAAGGAGACTGTCATTACTCACCATCCAAGGGGTGAAAATCTTGCTGATTTCTCTATGGAGTCTGTTTAGGAACATTAAAATGTGTGAATGACTAGATGTATGTGGAAATATATGGAAATCACCAAGTTTCATAAACATATTCATGGAAACTCAAATGCTCAAGGCAAGGACCAGGCTGAAATTAGTCTTTTGTACTCTTATGTCATCATTCTGGATCTTCCTTCTCTCTCAGAGTTGTTGATTTATCAAATAGCAACTAGAAATATTATGACAACAGCATTTTTTTTTATTCTAAATAAGAGGACAAGAATGACCACCCAAGGGTAGGAGACGCAATTAGCCAACTTAATTATCAGCAGTAACTTGTCAGTAAATCTTAACTATGTTTTCTTGGTAATATCATGTGCTGGTATAGCTAAAGTAAATACAAGGATACATTTTTTTTTCTTTTTGGCAGGGCATGATAGGAAGATGGTGGTTGGAATCGAGGAGTTGCTTATCAAAACAGAAAGGATTCTAATAAATCCACGAGAATCAAATCCTAGATGCCTTCAGTGTGAGGTTTTAAACTTGATACCTGGTAGTATCCTCTTCCTAAGGCTGACATAAAAAACTGCCACAAATTAGGCGACCTAAGAACAACAGAAATTTATTTTTCCACAGTTTTGGAGACCAAAAGTTCAAAATCCTGGTGTTTCCGGGGCCACATTTTCTCTGAAGTCTCCCAGGGTGAGTCCTTCCTTGCCTCTTCCAGTCTCTGGTGGCTCCAGGTGTTCCCAAGCTTTATGCTGCATAAATCTCTGCTTTCCTCCTTTGTGTCCCTGTGTCTGAAATCTCCCTGTGACTTTGTCTTATAAGGATATCTATCATTGGATTTAGGTCTGAATCCAGGATGATCTCTGAGTTCTTTAGCTTAATTCTTCTGGCAAAGACTCCTTTTCCAAATAAGGACATGTTCAGAGGATCCAGGGATTAGGACACAGATGTGTTTGGAGAGGGTACCATTCAACCTATGACACTGAAGATGCGTTCCATGCTGGCTCAAGGATGTGCCCCTGGATGCTCAGCAAGTTCTAGTTGATGGACGGATCATCCACAGGACAGCAGGGCAGAGTTGGACTGGATTTAGTGCAAAGAGACAGCAGGTTGCAGTGAATCTAAGAAAGCTGCACTTGGAACAAAAGAAGTTACATTATTTACTGGGCAGAAATTATAAATTCATTACGCAAATCACTGTATGTTTCAGAAACTTATCAACAACTTTCTGGAGAGATCCCAAGGCTGGGAACCAGAGAGCCCCAAAGAAAGTCATTTGTCATTCACGACACAATGTGTTGTTTCTTATTTTTTGTCCTCTGCTTTAAAAATAGAAAACTTTGAATTGATCCAGTTGGACATTTGAAACACTGACAGATGTGAAACACTGAGGTCTTATGGAATGAAAGCTACATTTTTAAAGCAAGTCTCCCTAAAATAAATGGAAGACAGCCCTGTAAATAACAGAAATCTATGATTTTCTCAAGAATATTTAATGGCACCCCATTAGGTAAGAGTTCCTTATTTTTCATATGGGAATTTAAAGACATAGAGAAGCCAGAACCATAAACGCAAAGTCAGTTCCCTGAACAACAGTTTCCAGATCGCTCTTCTCTTCTAGCTGAGACACCCACCCACTTCCACGTTTCGGCCGCTCTCCCCCAGGGCTGTGCGATGGTGGTAGGGAACTGCCAGGGGAGCACTGACTCGCTGGAGATGTTCTCCTTTCTAAAGTAAACAGCAAGAATGAAATCATGTCAGCACCATTTGCCAATTTGGGTTTTAATTGGCTAATACGCCTTTGATCACTGAAGGGGAAATAAGTGAATGAGGGCTGGTGCAGGCTTAAGGACCAACATTATTACCTCGTATGTTTGTTGAGATCGTTTTCCACCGTCCACCTGAGATGCAGTTATTTGTTAGCATAATGTGGTTCCAGATCTATCTGCAGGTGTTAAAGATGGAAATTGAAACTCGGGGATGATTTAGCTGGAAGTTACTGGAGCATGCATAAAGCTGTCAGAATTACAAGAGAAAGCACAGTAAGAAAATGCCAGTGCTAGTTGCTATTAAATGGATATTCAAACATTGTCAGCATTGCTATGCACAGAGGGCTGGTCTCATTTATAAGCTCCTGTACGAGGGAATAATGGTAGCTCTAGGTTCAAAGAAAAGTGGATCACAGAAATGACATTAGGAAGAATGATCATATGTTTTAAAACATATATCAGGACACAGGACAAAGGACATTTCCCTGATTCATCCATTTATTTACATCTTTATAAGATATCCTCTCTAATAAATAATATTTATAGAAAACAACAAAATAAACTGAAAAGGCACAAACTCAAGTTTTAGTCACTCAACAAATACTTACTGAGTGTCATTTGCATGCCAGGCATGGTTTTAGGTACCAGATATGATCTAGACAAACAGACAAAATGTTGGCCATAGGTGGTATTCAATTACCTGTCTTAACCAAGGTTTCCAGAGTGGTTGCTGAATACCAGACATGTGCTATGGTTGATATTCTGTGCAGTCACAATCATATACATCTGTGATCATATATATTTGGGGAATGAGTTGTTAGTGAGGGTCTCACCCTGAGAATTCTGGGGTGTACTCAAGTGTCTCTCATGAGTTGGCTGGTCACTCCTGACCATTGACCATTCCTCTGCCAGCCAAGCTAGAGATCTGCAGACTTGGGCCTCAATGTACAGAGCAACTGCTCTGCACTGAAACTTTGTTCCCATTTCTGTGACTTTCTCTGTGTCTATAGCTTCAAAGCTGGTGGAGCTGGAAATCTGGGGGTGCTGTTGGTGTCCCTGGCATGGAGCCATGTGCCAGGGACTGGCAGTTTATGTGATCGTCTTCTCCAGCACACTGAGCTCAGGTTTCTTGGGCCTCAAGTGTTATGCTGTTTAGTCAGTCAGTTCTTTCTGTTACTTTTCTCAAGCGGAGACTCCGTTGCAATCCTGAGTCTGCCTGACATGTCTGTAGCCATTTCCTCATTCCCACACACAGCTGAAGATGTCAACATGTAAAGGGAGAGTGGAGGCACCTTGTTCCACCATTGTTAGCCCCTGAGACCTGGACCCCGCCAGGCCGAGGCATATGATTGTACACATATAGGTTCTTGAACACAAGATGGCCTGAGAAAATCTGGGGCAGGTGGCCTGAGGAATATAGCCACTAAGTCAAAATTGAATGCCACAAAGGTCAAGGTAGGAAAGCTAGTATTCTATGAAAATAAACAAGAAGATGAGCCAGGAAACAACTACAAACACATTTGGGTATGAGCTCTATACTCGGCAATTAGGTTGAAGTTAGGGTGCAATAAGTATAAACATGAGCATTAGCACATAAAATTAGATTAAATTGGCAAAGAATGTAATGATCTACACCTCGATTTTCACCAGGGGGAATTATTGCTTACATTTATTCTGCCATTTAAAATAGGAATATAAGTGCCTACTCTGATGTAGACTCTGCATTAGGTAATGGGAAGATAAGGAAAAGTGAGTCCTTGTCCCACCTTTAAGCAACTTAGAGCCTAAGACAAGGATCAGGAAAGTACAGCCCTTGGGACAAACCCTATGCATTTGGTTTTGTACAGTCTGTGAGCTAATAATGGCTTGTACACTTTTTAAATGGCTGGGGAAGAGAAATAAAAAAATAATGTTTGTTGACATGTGAAAATTACATGGATATAAATGTCAATGTTAATAAACCAAGTTTTATTGGAACACAGCTGTGCCCATTCGTTCATGTATTGTGTGGCTTCCATCCTCCTACAGCGGCAGAATCGAATACTTGCCACAGACACAGTGCAAACCACAAGCCCGAGATAATTACCCACGCTTGATGTAAGAGACACTAGTGCATGACTGAGGGGAGAATGTGGAGGTTAAGATGTACCCAGGGTTATCCCTGGAGCATTGAGGAGGTGATTCTATGAAAGAGGTACAATTTTCAGTTTCCTTAAGGTCACTTGAATAAATGTACAATTAACCAAAAGAGACTTTTAAATTTTTTCCTTTTTGCTATCACCTATACGAGGAGCCAAAGAAACAAACAAACAAACAAAAATGTTATTATATGTCTGGCTTAACTCTTCTGTGTTTTAACTTATTTTATTGTTAGTTTTAACATGGTTTCAGCTTTCTCTTAATACCAGTTTATACACACAGATGATATAAAGTTTGCTTTATTACCAGTTGTCCTATATGTATTATTAAAACATTATTTGTTCAGGATATCCTGCATAGGATGGAGCTTATAAAAAATAAAGCTTCTTTAATTTTTAAGTGGTCTGTAAGTTGTGGTCTGGAGCAGCTCAGCAAGGCTGGTTCACGGCACGTAGTTGAGATGGCAAGCCTCCCGGTGAGGCCTGAGAAAGGGGTGCCCTCTGAGCAGTGTCTTTTTATTGGATTGGTCTTCTTCAGACTGGGAGGGGTGAACTTGGATGCCATCGGGCTGGGGATGTACCAACTGTGGCACTTAGCTCTGCCTGGCTGACCTCAGAGGCATTTTTAAGTAAGACTTCTTTCATGTCTGACCCAGAAAAGCTGAGCAGAAAAAAAAAAAAAGAGAGAGGTGGAGGGAGACATCTGGGGCTTTGATGCCATTTTGCACTCCCATTTTTGGCATTCTCTAGTCCAAGTGTAACCTTGTGCTCTAACGGGCACGTGGTCAAGGACACAGGCCCCTGTCCACACTGACTCACTGACAGGCAACACTGCATTGGCTGTGGGGGTAGGATGCCTGGATCTGAATCCTAGTTCTGACATTCAACAGCTTTGTGACTCTGGAAACTTGACTTAGACAATAGCAGCCACCTCATAGCGTTATTCAAGGTTGAATAAATTAATCAGTGAAGACCATTAGGAACAACACCTGGAACGTGGCTGAGTCCTGCACATTTGCCTTGATGGCGATGATGATGATGATGATGATGATGATGATGATGATGATGACGATGATTACTATTACTTTGCTTCCTTGGAGAGATCCTTTCAGAGTCTACCCTAAACACCATTTGTAAGCTCTTGACGTTTTCCCAGCACTGCATCTTTATAGGGAGAATCTTTCTCACCATCTCTATTCTCCCCCCCTGAATTCTAGTCTATTCCATCCTTCATTCTTTTTGTCTTACTTCCTTCTTTTAAATCCAGACTATAGCAATCTAGCTCATATGCCCAGGCGCTGACTTTCATTAGCCAAGTGTGGGGGAGTACAGCGGAGTGATTCAATGGTATATGCTGAGTGATACCATTGATGATCTAGGCTCTGTCTTAAAGCATCACTCATTTCCTTTGTATAGGAAGGAGTGACCATTGCACATTTATTGGATTGAATTGAATTCTCTTCTTGCTCTGACAGTGATGAAGATTCTATTGTCAAAAATCCATTGCCATTTTAAATTAGCTAAGAGCTCGAGAACTGGACAGGTATCCATTCATTTACACCGAAGTACCTGATATCTTCTGCCTGACTGTTTTGTTCTGGAAAACAGAGTTTAGACTCTCTGGCTCCTGGTCTATAGGAGATATGTGTTATGATTCTTCAGGTGGATGATCCTTATTCACAATTTCTTGAGAGCCTTGCTTGTAGGGCATCCTTATTGGGCCTCTTATCTGCTCCCAACTGATTTGTTATTGATCCAGCTTCCCCGCTTTCCTTGCTCATCTCTGAGTTTCAGACATGCTTGCCAAGGGCTGATTTAAGATGGTAATAGAGGATGAGTAAGTGTTTTATTTATCTATTTCTATGTACAACTTAGCAGCTTGAAACAACAAGAATTTATTATCTCACAGTTTCAGCAGGCCAGGAAGCTGGGAGTGGCTCAGTTGGGAACTTTGGCTCGGGATCTCTCACAGTGCTGCCACTGAAGTGTTGGTCAGGGTTGCAGTCATCTGAGATTTGATTGCATTGGAGGATCTACTTCCAAGGTCACGAACATGGCTATTTGCTGGAGGCCTCATTCAGATCACTGCCATGCTGTGATCTTTGCACACAAGCAACAGCAACCAGCTTCCTCCAGAGGGAGTGAGCCATGTGAATGAGTAGGAGCCGTTCCATTCCAAAATGGAAGCCACAGCTCGTGTAACCCAACCTCAGAGGTGGCACATTATCATGTCTGGACAGTATTGGACACAGAAATCAACCCTGGTGCAACACGGTGGAGAAGGCACTAGAGAATAGATAACAGAAGGTGGATTCCTTGGGGCCATCTTGAGGCTCGGAAGTTGACTACTGTATTTGCCCTTTGGTCCCCAGTGATTCACATTCCCACGTGCAATATACATTCATTCTTGCCCAAGGCCTCCTAGAGTATCTCACTAAAGCATCAGCTTGAAATCCATCAGCTTGAAGTCCAGGGTCTTGTTAGCTAAACAGGGTCCAAGAGAAGAAGAGACTCCTCAGGTGTAGTTCTTTAAATGGAACTCCTCAGGTACAGTTCTCCTTCACTTACGAAACTAAAGAAACAAGTTGTGTGTTCCCTGAACCTAACATACAGCGGGGGCAGGTACAAGACAATTGCTACAGACATTCCTCTTCAAAAAGGGGGGAAATGGAAAGCACAAAAAGTCACCAGTATTTTAGAAATAGCAATTCTGGAATCCAGCTGGAC
>PVKM010013917.1:0-29662 GCA_004027735.1 Carollia perspicillata | reverse complement strand
CTATTGGAAGTTAGCCTCGCTTTCTTACAGCAAAAACCGTAACCAACACACATCCCAGGAGTACAGGGGATATTTCTGACCCATGTCTACCTCCCCCACAGCAGAGCCTAGCTTAACACAGGGCCTCCACCAGTGCTGGCTGACCAGAACTGAGTTATGCTGTCACAGGTATGTTATCTGTGCTGTGTTTGGAGCAGAGATGATGATGGCAGTGCATGCACTCAGGAACCATATTCTAAAGGCAGCGGAGGAGTCTCAGGTGACGAGACGCTTAGGTTACAGAGAGAAGTATACAATAGCAGGGTGGAGCCCTGCCCCTACTAGGTCCCTACCCTGCCTTCTGGATTACCTACACTGCCTAGAGCACCGGACAATCTCCCTGCCTGCTTCCCCTATGGCACCAGAAGCCACACTGGTTTCCTCTCTTGAACCAACAGGGCACTTAGTGAAGTTTGTGACAGTGTCCTGTTATTTCACGGTCTCAGCCCCACACTGGCCAACTGGATGGCCTAGGGTGGCTGCTCGGGCTCCTTATATTCAAAGGCAGCTCTACTCCCCATCTTCCACCATGTGAATGTGAAGGTTTAAGGCTGACATCTTAGCCCACTGCTTGGGGAAGGCCAGGTGTGCTGGGCTGGGCAGGTCCTAGCCAGAACAGGTAGGAATGACTACGGACGTACATGGAATCCATCCGTCTATCCAGCAAGCCTGGGTTAATGGTTCCCAAATCCACTACTCACTTTCCATCAGTGGTCCCTGGTCAGCACATGGCACTGTAAACCATCTCTTCTCTTCATCTGTAAACTTTCTAAACACCAGCATGTTCTTTGCAGGTCTCATTCCTTTCTCCTGCCTCCTCCCCCTGTCTTTACAGCAACATTTATTTCAGCGGGGGTTGACTGCATAGTGAAGGAAGTGGGGATAGCCGGGCCTAATCTTCTCTGGAACACTCACTTGGTTAGCATAGTGCTTTGGTAGCTTCTTGGCAGTGTCAATGTCCATTTCTTCATCATCTTTCTTACCGTCTTCTTCCTCACTCTCTGTCCCTGTCCAGTCATCTTCAGCCAGTCTTCTGGCATGGTTCACATAATCCAACCGCTTTCTGGAAAAAGAAAAGGCATGCATGCCCTGGCTGACGTGGCTCGGTGGACTGAGCACTGGCCTGTGAACCCAAGGTTTGCCAGTCCAGTTCCCGGTCAGAACACATGCCTGGGATGTAGGCCCGGTCCCCAGCTGGGGGCGGGCAAGAAGCAACCGCTATGTTTCTCTCACACATCATACTTCTCCCCCTCTCCTTCCTCCCTTCCCCTCTCTAAATAAAAATTCTTTTTTTTAAGAAAAGGTACACAGACAGATCCTTATGTCTTATAGAAAGACACCTTACGATGTGACAGACTGATTAAATTCAAAGGCTCCAAACTCAGGAAGAATTTGGGGATCCTGATGGGAGTGAGAGATGACCGAATTTCCTCTGTAAAGCTAAACCAGTGACCGCCTCCTTGCAGGCCCTAAACAGGACACCCACTCTGAACACACGCGACCTTCCTCAGGGTTTCCTTCAAACGAGCAAAGTAGAATATCTAAAGGAACTGTCAAGGCTCACTAGCTGAAAACACTGACCTCACTCCTACCTCCAACCCAGGGGACAGCTGACACTCCTCTGCCTGGCAGATGTCTAGCCCAAAGGCTCCCAGGAACTGAGGAGAGGAATTACTGAGACGCAGTGAGGATGTTAAGACAAGAGCAGCTTCTGGGGCTTTCCACTTTATACAGTTTTCTGAGAAGCCAGGCCATTCTCCAGCTCCTGTCTAACCTTTGGAAAGAACCACTTAGTTTACAATGTAATGTCTTTTACTTATTTCTTTCCCTTTATTGTTATCTTCCTCTCTCTTTTTTAAGATTGTATTTTATTTTTCTTTAGAGGGGAAGGGAAGGAGAGAGGGAGAGAAATATCTATGTATGGTTGCATCTCATGTGTCCCCTGCTGGGAACTGGCCTGCAACCCAGGCATGTGCCCTGACTGGGAATCGACCCTCGATCCTTTGGTTCACAGGCCCCCCGCACTCAATCCGCTGAGCTACACCAGCCAGGGCTGTTATCTTCCTCTTTTTAAAATACTACATACCGGCCCTGTCCAATATGGCTCAGTTGGTTGAGCATCGTCCCACAAAGAAAAAGATCGCCAGTCTGATTCCCACTCAGAGCACATCTGGGTTGCAGGCATGTGCAGAAGGCAACCGATGGATGTTTCTCTCCCACATCGATGTTTCTCTCCTCGTCTTTCTCTCTACCTTCCCCTCTCTCTAAATAAATAAATAAAATCTTTTTAAAAAACCCTACACATTGTAGAAAGTTTAGGAAAAGAGAAGGAAGAAAAACAACCTAACTGTTCCAAAGTGATCTGTGGATACCACATAACCTCCTAAGCTTGGTTTCTTCAACGCTCAGGCCAAGAGATCAAGCACTGAGAGAATGAGACCGGCTCAGCGGGTTTCTTCTCACACACACGTGTTCATGCATGCAGAGGTGCACACCAGAGAGCATACGCAAGCACAATGGTCTTTTGTTTCCACAATAAGGGAGAGCTGGTGTACTTGTACATGTGCGAAAGGGTGCGTTTCTGTGGTTATTTCCTAAGTGTTGTCTTAAGCACTACAGAAGGAGACCACCCAGATGCTTGTTCGTAGGGGACTGCTTGGACTGAAGTGTCCACTCAGTGGAAGACACGGCACCTTATGAACTGATACAGAACCTCTGCAAAATACCGCCATTAATTAAATGTGCAGAACAGTGTACCATACACTCCACTTCTATTTTTTTTTAAAAAAAGGTCACCACACACTTGTTCATATAGCAGAGAATATGTTTGCAAGGATACACAAGAAACTAATAACATGGGAGAGGAACTGGACAGCCGGGGATAGAATTAGGAGGAAGACTTTTCACCAATTGTTTTGCAACAGGTAAAATATTCACTAAATGTACTCATAGTTCAAAATTCAAAATATATAAATTATAATTTTTGTTAAGGGGGGTGGTGGGGACGATCTGAGAATGTAATCTGCAATAGCCTCGAGGCCACGGGAACCACTTCCGCTAAATACACCCAGTGACACAGCACATGCGGCTCTTCGTAGCTGCTCTTGGCTTTCGATTCCTCCTGGTCACCCAGCAGAGGCCCATGTTGCTCTGGGAAGAGAATGACAGGCCCTGCATTCAGAGCAGACCAGCCTCAGACATTCCTGTCCTGTTCTCGTTCCCTGTGTGCTCATCTTGACACTGAGGATTCCATGTATGGAAGACATGTCCTCAGGTTCCCTGTGGAATCATTTGTCCGGGGCTCCCAAGAGTTCCTGAACATCTGGACTGCGGGCAGACAGGACGACCACGCCACGGCCAGGATTCAGAACGTGGGAGAAGCTACACAGGGACTGTGGGGAGTGGAAGTCTGGGTGTGACTTTCACAAGTCCGTAAGTTATAAAGTTCAGTACTGCTGCCAGGGAAAAAAAAGAAAAATTTTACCAAATAGCTGAACTTTACTTTTAAACTTCCTCATCTTTTCCTAAGCTCTGGGTGTAAAGGACATTCACCTCTGCCAGGGTTTACTGCTCCCAACCTTGTGGGCAAGATGATACACCTACAAAGGGTCTACTTGGAAGGTGGTTCTGCAGACGCAAGCCTAGAACCTCCTGAACAGTTCATAATGCCCAGCCTGCCTAGAGAAAAAAGCCAGGGAGTAAAAGCATCCCTTACAATTTCTGCAGCTCCAGTAACCGGCGGCGCCGCTCACTCTGCTCCAAGGTACTGTACTTGGACTTGTACTGGGACAGGCGGGGGTGTGGGGCAGCTGTGCTATTCAGGTCTTGAGACACAGAAAAGCTACTAGCCAGAGTTTGACTCAGCTCTTCCATTTTCCCTACAAAGGAAAACATAAGAAAATGGTTTATTCATTTCATATTACCTCCTATGTACAGGCAGTTATAATGTAACACGATGGCTACATTCCTAAAAAACCTCGCTTAATCCAAAATCCTAACTCTTTCCATGGGAAAATGAAAGTTAAAGGCTAAGATGAGTTACAGCTGAGCAATGACATTCTTTCTTGCAGATAGTTCAATAATGCTCCTTCTGATAGTTCTGAGTCATAAACTCAACCATTAGTCACTAAGCAAACTCACCTGTGACTGACTCTAACGTCTGCTCTTTGCCATCCATCACCATGTCACTAATTCCTTCTTACCATCATTGTTAACCAGTGATGTGATCAAGTACTTAATTTTTTCCTTAATAGTTCTGGCTAGTCATTACTTATTAACTAACATAACTTTCTGATGCAAATTTTACTCAATTGGTTGTTTAACTAATAAATTACAGTTCATATTAAGAAGATTTAGCTCCAGAAAAACGACTGGTTCTGGGGTCCCTGGAGGAAGACAAAAGAAGCCAAAAACCCAAACCTGGCAGTTACTTTCTCATTTCATACTTTGTTTATTTGAGATGGGCAGAAGAAAGGTTTCAGGACTACCTATGTAGGACTCACTTGAAAAATGATAGCTAAAAAAACAAAAACAATGACAGAATGTGGAAGGCTATCTACCGGCTAATATCATGTGCTATAGAAACATGAAGGACAGGCCCTGGCCTGGCTGGTATGGTTCAGTTGGTTGGAGTGTCTTCCATAAAGCAGAAGGTTGAGGGTTCGATTCCCAGTCAGGGCACATCCCTGGGTTGCAGGTTCAGTCCCAGGTTGGGGTGCAGATGAGAGGCAACTGATCGCTGTTTCTCTCCGTGTTTCTCTTCCTCCCTTCCCCTCTCTCTAAAATCAGTAACCATGTCCCCGGTGAGGATAAAAAAAGTGAAGGGCTGATGTGCGTTTGGGAGAACAAAGAGCAGAGGTCCTATCGGACAGAGACTACCCAGGTAGACCCTAAAGAATGAAAGTGGAGAGAAAGAGGTGAATTCACACTTCAATCACTCTCCTGTGATTAAAGGTACAAGGTGGCAAATGCAGCCTAACGTTAAAGGTGCGCCTCAGAAGGTAAGAAAATAAAACATTTGAGAGAAGTCTGATTTACAAGCTGGACTGGCTTAGCCCTTCAGTCCTAGTGGGCAGGACAGTGCTTCCAGTCCACCTCGGGCCAGGTCCCACTGCTCGGGGCACTACAACAGGTCCATTCCAGAGCCTCTAGAGTTAAAAATACAACTTCATGGGCCTCTACTTGGCAATGACTTACTTGCCATTGTGCACTTGAAATCAGATATTTTTTCTTAATTTTCATCATTGCATTTTTTTTATTTGAAAGGAGCTCATTAAAAATTGTGGTTAATGGAACACTACTCAGCTATAAAAAAAGGGAAATCTTAACATTTGGGATAGCATGGAGGGACCTGGAAAGCATTATGCTAAGTGGAATAAGCCAATCAGAGAAAGACAAATACCATATGATTTCACTCATACGTGGAATCTAATGAACGAAATAAACTGATGAACAAAATAGAGGCAGACTCATAGAGAGCAGGCTGACAGCTGAGGAATGAGAAGGTTCTGGTGAATGGATTGAGCAAAAAAGAAGAAAAAAGAGAAAAACTCACAGACACTGGCAACAGTGTCGTGATTGCAAAGGAGTGGAGGAGGGTGTGGGGGAGGGATAAATGATGACGAAAGTGGACTGGGGGTGGTGAAGACACAACACAGTGAACAGACGATGTACTGTGGAATTGTGCACCTGAAACCTCTGTAGTTTTGTTAACAGTGTCACCCCAATAAAGTCAATAAAAGGGTAAAGAAAGGGAAAGAGCTCAAAAAAATAGTGGTTAGAAAGTCATGACATAAAATGTACCATTTTACCCTACCAAACCAAAACAAACAAAAAATTACCATTTTAATCATTTTTAAGTATACAGGTCAGTAGTATTAAAGTATTCACATTTTAGTGCAATCGATTTCCAGAACTCTTTTCATCTAGCAAAACATAACCAATTGAAATTAACATATTATCTCTGTTGATTTGAGGCTTAACACACTTGTAATGCAACCAGGGTGGTCATTTGTGGTTGAGGTGAGGTGATGAGTAGCTGGAAACCATAACGGTGTGCTATTTTCTGTATTTTTCTCTATTCTGTATAAGTCTGAACACTTCCACAATAAAAGCTGTGGATTCCTGCTGTGCCCAGAACCACAAAAATCCTTAATCGTAGCTTTGGATACTGGGAAGGCTCCCTGTACTATTCTTGGCTGGCTCCTGCTTTTTGAACCCATTCCTCTTCAAGGGTTCTCACCTTCACCGGGGTGATCCCGTCCTCCTAACTCCCAGATTTCCGATTCACCCATGCCCCTCCCCCGCGCTCTAGCGCCCCGCACGACACAAACGTCCCCCTCGTCGTCCGCCGAGGTCCCAGCCGCGCCTCTCCAGCCCGGGTCGAGGCCTTCTGGGTATCTCTTACCGAGCTTATGTCCCCTCCAACTTCTGTCCCGCCACTGCCTTTCCCTCGGGATGGGGCCGTTCTGGCCTTGCGGGATTCCCCCTTTTCCCGGCCCCACCGCCCGGACCGGAAGAGCGGAAGCGCACCCGTGAGGAGGGCCTGGCTGGCCTCGCCTCTTAAGGGGAGACCTCGGGAGGCTAGGGATGCAGAGCCGGCCGCAGTAAGTCAGAGCCTGCACCGAGGGGCAGATCGAGCTGGTGGGGCCCAGGCTCGAATCAGAGCTCACACGGCCGAGGTGACAATTCTACGCGCCCAGTTGTCGCCGCCGCCTCCAGGGGCCAGCCAATCAGTTGCCCGGAAAAGACGTCCCGCCCCTCGGCCGCCAAGGCCCCGCCCATCCGCCCCGCCCGCAGAGTTTCCGGCCTTTCTACAGCCGCGCATTCTCCACAATTTCGCCACTTCCGGCCCCGGGGGCTGGTGGTAGCGTTGTCAGCTCGGGGCCTTTTGGGTGCTGTGCCTGGGCCTCCCTGTTCCCTCGTCCGGGAGTTCAAGCTCCTGGTTTCCTCGCGCCCTCGACCGGAGCCCCGACCTGGTCCCGGGCGTTCGGAGCCTTCCAGCTATGGGTCCCGCCCCAGATCCGCGCAGGGCGCTCCCACAGCCTGCCCCTGTCGGTGCCGGGTCCCTGACCGTCTCCCCGCACCCCTCACATCCCCTCCCGGTTCACCGGTGCAACCCCGGAATCGGACCTGATTACCTCTCCTGTTTGGTTTGGGAGATTATTTCCTATCAGGTGGGGGGCTGGGCAAAGGCAGGGATGGCTGATTCCTGCTTAAGTAGTGAGCATCCGGTACAAAGCTAGGGGAAGGCGCCCAGCTACAGGCGAGCTAATCAAGCCACGGTGCGGCCTCGCCAGGAGAGGACTAGTGAGATGCAAAATACAAATAGGAATACCATTTATGGAATGCTTACGTTTACCAGACACTGCCTCACGTGCATTATTTCACTTAATCTGGAAGAAACACAAGGAAGTAGAAAAAAAGCTCAGAGAGGTTAAGTAACTTTCCTAAGTCACACCAACTTTTGAGCAAAATATTTAAATTTGCTGAATATTTAACCTAGAAATTGGATGTTACAGTAACATCCAATATACAAAGTTGGCACATTTTGAGTCCAAGGTGTGGACAAAAAAGGGGGGTTTTATGGGAAGTAACCTTTTCAGGGGTGATCTGATCATATATTACTAACTGGGCAGGGCATGGTGGGTAATCATGCCTCAGTCCTACAAATTCTTTGGAGAAGTTATAGCTCTGTCCTGTCCATTGTTCTGGAGCATCTAGGTTAGCACACGTTTGAAATGATAGAAGTAATATACCTTGAAAGGGGTATTAACTCTCAAGAGAGCACATAATCTTGTTAATTGTCCTGTAATTGATCCCAGCCTTGCTTTCTCCAATCTTCCTTACATCCCCTCCTTAATTTCAAATGCATGAAAGAAGATGCAAAACTGTTATTCTCAGGAGCATTTGAGAACTTGATCCCTGCACATGTGGTCAGTTTGGCTCAGATAAACTCTTACAAAAAATTGTCTACAGCCATGGCTGGTGTAGCTCAGTAGATGGAGTGAAAGATTGCTGGCTTGATTCCCAGCCAGGTCACGTGCTGGGTTGAGGGCCAGGTCCCCTGTTGGGGGCATGTGAGAGGCAACCTATCGAGGAATCTATCACACATTTATGTTTCTCTCCCTTTCTTTGCCTGTCCCTTCTCTAAAATAATAAATAAGTAAAATCTTTAAAAAATGTTTCTGCCTTTAAAAAAAGAAAACAAAAAAGTTAAAGAGAAAAAAAGCAAAAAGAAAACCCAATAAATAAATAAAGAAGTTAAAAAATAAAATAAATGTTGTGAGGATGTGCAGAAATTGGAACCCTCACACACTGTTGGTGGGAATATAAAATGGTGCAGCCACTATGGAAACAAATAGTGGTTCCTCAAAAAATTGAACATAAAATTGCCATATGATCCAGTAATTACCACTTCTGAGTATACATTTGTATATGAAAAAGGGATTCTATAATAAAACTGACAAGTCCAGTCATGGAACGTAACCTCACAGAGTAATCTGATCATCAGTTCCTAATTGGACAGGTCAATGTCAGTAGTCACATTTTTTATCTCATCCTTGGGAGTGTTTGAGATCTTGTTTCCCAGTAGTTGTCATCAGTTTGGCCCAAATAAACTCTTGTATAAATTTTCTACAGGTTTGGAGATTTCCTATGTCAACATAGTAAGTCCTCACTTAACTTACACAATAGGTTAAGAACAATGCAGGGATTAGGGACACTGAAACCCACCTCACCTCACTCCCCCTTCCTGTAAGCCTAACATAACTTAAGTGAGCCCTCCAAATCCAAGGATTCCAAACTGAGAACTTAAAAATATTAAGTTCTCAGTTCTAAGTCCAAACTGAGAACTTAAAAATATTAAGTTTAATTTTCCAAATTAAAAATATTTTTTCAATCCACAGCAGGTTGAATCCTGGATGTAACACCCAAGAATACAGATGGCTAACTGTATATTTATTGAAAAAAAAAAAACCTTCCCCATATAAGTGGACTCCTTAGCAGCAAAACGGCACCACAATGTTACCAGCAATTGGACCTCTCAGTTCAGCAATGTTGGTACTTGAGTTCTGGCTAGGAGAGAATTCAGAGCCAAGACTCAAACACAAGCAAAAGTTTATTTAGAAAGTCACAGAGGCAGAAGTGAGGCCTGGAAGAAGTGAGCCAGCTGGGCTGCATGGGCTCAGGAAACAAGTTAAGCAAAAGAAGGGCTCTTGGAACTTAGGGAAAAAAAAGGCGAAGAAAATGCACCAAGGGGAAGGAAGAGTGAGAAAGGCAGGAAGAGCCTGGGAGAGCTGAGAGAGAGAAAGAGAGACAGAGTCCCCCCACCCTCCCCGGGAAAGAATGGGGTGGGGAAAGGCACTTCTTGAGGGTTTTATCCACTCTCTAAAGGTGGGGATCTTAGGAAATGTCCCAGGGAAGAATCTCAATGGAATATGCATCAGCTTTTCCAGGTGTGTCCTTTCAGGGTCATGGTCTTTGCTGATTGGTTGATGCCAGGGCAGAGGGGTGATTAATCAATGCAGCTTGTCCTAATGTCAGCCATGGTGTCTGGTTTTGCAGCTTTTATGAGCCTGGAGCTGAAACACAACTGAGGCTTAAATGTCATTTTTAGTTTGCCCAAAACTGTGTCTCTGTGGTCAGCTGACCCAGACCTGAGGCTTTGAGCCTAATAATAGTATTTGGTGTGGGTCATAACCTCATTGTCCCTAGGGCTTAATGCTTAAGGGCAAGGGCTTGTATGGGAATCTTATGAGGCTACCATATTTTGCCATGTATGATGCACACTTTTTTGCCCAAATTTTTGAGGGAAAAACAAGGCTGTGCATTATACTTGGGTATAATAGTTAGATACTTGGGGTATAATAAGGGGGTCTAATAATTTCATGTATAATGCACGTAAAAACATGGGTGCACATTATACATGGGAGTGCATTATACACAGCAAACACACGTATTTTCTAGCCCTCTGCTTCCTCCTCTAAGGGAGTCTACCACATTACTAGTGACATGCTAGGAAAGAAATGGTCAGGGGAGAGCCCAGACCACATGACCAATGATATGGTCTAAACTGCATGACCAGGGATACGCTAGGGGAAGAAAGATAGCCCCAGGGGTGAAGTCCTTGTTTTCACAGTTTTGACCATTGCGAGGTATGCAGGGCTTTCCTCACTGGTGACCTTCTTTCTATACCTGGCCTATCATGCTTGCTTTGCTCATGCCTGTCTTAACTGTCTACTACAGACCCTTGCAGTTCAAACCCGTATCGTTCAAGGGTCAATTGCATAAGGAACTTAAGTTTACCATAGGTTAACTGACATAAACAAGAGTTAAAGTTTCTACACTATGTCAATGTCACAACAAAATGACAATGAATGACAGAAGGAAAACCTGCTATGTACCCAGAAGAATTAAAAGCAGGGATTCAGATATTTGTATGTACGTGTTCATAGCAGCATTATTCCAAATAGCTAAAAAGCAAAAGCAATGTCCAGAGACAGATAAGTAGATTTTTAAAAATGTGGTATATACTGCTTAAAAACAAAATTCACCATCCCTGGGTGGGTAGCTTAGTTGGTTAGGGCATCATCCTAATGCCCCAAGGTTGTGGATTCAATTCCCAGTCAGGGCACATGTAAGAGTCCACGAATGAATGCATGTGTAAGTGGAACAACAAATTGTTTCTCCGTCTCTCTCCCCCTTTCTCTCTAAAATATAAATGAAAATTGAAAAAGCATTATCTGAATAAATTTGGAAATCTAATTGGATTGCGGCAACTGGAAAAACACTCCAAATGCACTTGTACAAATGGAAGGTTTTTATCAACAGAAAGAGAGAGCGCTTCTTTTATTTCAGATCTTCTCACCCATAATTCCATGGGCTCTGGTGACATTCAGTTTCTCAGCCAATCTGGTCCTGGGCTGTTGACTACTGCCTTGGGCAACCTCCTCCTACAGCCCCTCCCCACCTTCCCAGTGATCTGATCAGATCTCTCTGTATCATTCTTACACCATGTCCAGGTATTGGAACTGAATTGAATTGCAGACATCCAGCTTTGAATTGTAGGAAGCTCATCTGACAGAATTGCTTGGTATGTGACCCACCCCCACACATACATTTGGTGTCCAGAGTGTCAGAAGTGAAGTATTCTGTAAGTAGCGTTGTGGTAGAGTAGAGAAGAGAAACAGATTTTTTTCTTTAAGTAACCACTGCAGTCAAGTTCATACAGAAGTAGAAGCCCTGGGGTGGGGGAGGGGGATGGAGGAGTGAGAATGGGAGTGAGTGTTTAATGGGGACAGAGCTTCAGGTGGGGAGGATGAAAAAGTTCTGGCAATTGATGGTGCTGATGATGCACAAGAATGTGAACGTATAGAATGCCAGTGAACTGCACATTTAAAAATGGTTAAGATGGTCAATTTCGGGTTACAGGCATTTTACCTCAAAAGAAAAAAAGAGAAAAAGAAGAACTGGTAAGTGCTCGAAGTACTTTTTTTATTGATTACAATAAAAATAAAGATAATCAATATTACCTTGAAGGTCCCTTCTTGTTTGATTTATGCTTACTCACTTTTCTGTTTTCATGAAATGGCCTGGCTAATTTGTCTTCAAGAAGTTCCTTGGGGGGAAGAGTAAGAAGAAAAGAAAAAAAATTAAAGAAGGGAGGGGGACAAAAAAAAGTTCCTACCTGTAGAATGTTTCCTCATTCACCTCAGACAAATGCTACTAGGTGTTAATTTTGGGGAAACATGTTGGCCCACCTGCTATGACTTCAGATCCTTTATTCTGTAAATTCTGTAATTTTACTATTATAGAACACCTTAAACTCATGAGTAAGTCCAAAGGCATCAGGACAGTAAGCTAGGAAAATTCCTTGACAAGTGGAATGAGGGATACTGAGACAAGATAGTTAAATAAGGCTGAGCAATTAAGAGCCAGCTAATAAATCACGAGATCTTATCTTCCCTAACCAAGGATACTTAGGAGCAAATGGTTTATAACTCTCCTCCCTAAACCATAGAGTGAGTAGATTAAATCATCCTGGTCAAGGAGATCAGATAACAGAAACCCAGTTGGTGCCATTAGTGCCAGCCAAACCCCAGAATGAATTAAGTCAGGGGAATGAAAACCAAAAAGAGCTCAATTAGACCCAAATCCAAGATAAAAGCAGTGAAGTTGACCAGAGAATGAGCCCAAACTCCCCTATATGATCATTTTGATGCATCAGCATATTAAAGGACACACCTGGAAACCTAGTGCATATTGTTGAAATCCTCCCCTGAAACTCCTGCCTTTGGAAATGGAAAACAGATAAGCCCTGGCTGGTATGGCTATGTGGACTGAGTTCCAGCCTTCCAACCGAGAGGTTGCCAGTTCCATTCCCAGACAGGGCACATGCCTGGGTTGTGGGCCAGATCCCCAGTTGGGGGAGTGTGAGAGGCAACTAATTGATGTATCTCTCACACACCGATGTTTCTTGCTTTCTCCCTTCCTTCTCTCTCTAAAAGGAAATAAATAAAATCTTAAAAAAAAAAACAACACCCAAACAGATAAGAACCCTCAATACAAAGGACCCAGTGTGTAGTCTCTGTTGAACACACTCATCCTCAGGCAGGTACTTCTGCTTTCTTTCTCCTAAACTCTAAATGTTCCCAGGAGACTTGCAACCAGGGGAGCAGCAGGAAGTGGCAGCCCATCCTGGTCTAACCCCCCGAATCTGTCTCCAAGGGTCCTCCCTTTGCCTCTGTAACTTCCTCAGTCCATGCAGCCCAGCTCACTTCTGCTACCATGACTTCCTTTCCTGCATCTAGGCATCCCAGTCTAGGCTCATTCTGTTGCTGTTATCTTGTCTCTTTTACCTTAAGCCCTTCCTTTGTTTCACTGACTCCAGATTCAATAAACTCTCAAAATCACCTGGACTAGTGTCTTGAAACCTTTTCTGCAAGGAGTCAAGAACCCACACATTCCAGCATGCTCTCCCTCCTGGAAGCATACCCATGTCTTTCTTCCCCTCCACACAACTCCTAAACTCTTAGGGTCTCCATGAGACTCGCAACCAAGGGAGCAATGGGCAGCAGCAGTTTGTTCTGGGCTAAGCCCCTTAATCTGTTCACTAAGCCCCTTTTGTCGGACTTCTCAGTGGGCTGACAGTAGCTCTACCTTGGCTCACTTCTTTCCCATAATATTTCTAGAGAGCCAAAGCAGCCCCGTTCTCTCTCTAAAAACAAACAAAACTTACAGGAAACTTAAGATTGAATCAAGATTCAGAAAACCTAGATGTAGGTGTAGCTGTCCTTATTGCCTCTATCATGGAGATCCTTCTGATAATATTAGCATGGGGAATAATTATGACATGGAGCCAATTTAGTCATAACCCTCATTCCTGTATTTTTTTTTTTTTTGCTAGTAATTTTAAGGTCATTATGCAGCAGCTTGGGAAAGCTACTCTATGCTAGGATAAACTGCATATCAATATTAAAAAAAAGACTGTATTTATTTTTAGAGAGAAGGGGAGAGAGGGAGGGAGAGAAACTTCACTATGTGATTACCTCTCACACGCCCCCTTACCAAGGGCCTGGCCAGCAACCCAGGCATGTGCCCTGTCTGAGAATCAAACTGTCAATCTTTCTGTTCACGGGCCAGCACTCAGTACACTGAGCCACACCAGCCAGGGCTGCGTATCAGTATTTTAACAACCTATGATAGTTTTGTGATGTCTCTTTCTTGTCTACCTTGATGCCAGTAATTTATAAAGAATCTATGTAGTCTGTGTTTGAATAACTTCAATACACTTCCTTTTTTCATTTGTCTGAAAGAAGCACGCACACACTAACAGGTCTTCAGTGTTGTTGTGTTTTAAAAGCCTGAAGTCAGTAAGATGACACCCAACATCAAGATTTAAAAGCAAGTGGCCTGTGTAGAAGGAATATAAAAAAGAAAACATGGAGTGGTTTGGCTAGAGTATGATTAGTGCAGGGCGCATTAATTAAATTCTCTGGTTTTCAAAAATTTGAACTGTAATATATTTCTTGGCGAGCTATTTCCATTTTCAGTAGCAAATAAATGTGTATAGAGGGCATCTTATTAATATTTGAGGCATAATTGAGACCTTAAAAAAACCCTGACACATCCCAAGTGTCAGTAGTGCCAATGCTGAGTTTCTAAAAGGGGGCATGAGTCCAGCCCCACCACTTATTGGCTATGCAACCTGGGGTAATTTGACCCATCTCTGCCTCAGTTCCCTCACCTGAAAAGTAGAGAAGACAGTCATTGGATTCCCTACTTCATAGGAGCATTGGATGAAATGGTTAAGATATGTAATGTACTTAGAACCACGCCTGGCATGTAACACATTTGCTATTGTCATCCCTTCATTGTTTCTTTAAGAGCTGCCTCATGCCAGGGGATGTGGAGGAGGCACATGTAAAAGCCATTCCACTGGTTTGGGCATTCTATTCATTCTCCTTGGAGAAGTCTTGTGTGAAAAACAAAGTGTCTCTCTACTCTTCTTGCCAATTCCCTCCCATTCCTAGCAACATCTACATCTTCGCGAACCTCCTGGGCCACTACTAACTGCTGGATGGCCAAGCTACAGGGTGATTCTTTCCTTAAGTAAGCAAACACTTCAGTCCTCTAATGTGGTATTGGGCTGGACTATCAACAGGAAGTTCTATGGGAAAGAGCTCTGCAGAAACACTCATTCCAAAGAAGGAGATTGGTAAAATGACAAATTTGCTCAGCCTGTACAACAAACACCCTGCAATCTTTACATGCCACCACTGTTGTAGGGCCTCACTTACCGGCAGGCAGCGCTGACCCTATTTTCTCTAGGTTCCTGAGCCAAGGAGACCTGTAGATCCGACCTTATGTGAAAAAAAATTCAAACAGGCAAAAATTTGCACTTACCAAGCAGTTGGACCATTTATTAGCATTAAAAAAGCATTCATTTAAACAAGGGATGGGATACCGTACACTGAAGTCTTACCCATTTTATAAAAACTTGAGACCAAATTCTCTACGCTGGTACACAGCTTAATCATAAACAGCAACAAAAACTAGAATTAAATGAACCAAATTGTCCGGCTAGGACGTAAGAGGAAAGCAGGGGTGAAATGCGAAGTTTTTGCTCTCACATTACAATGTTAAAGGAACAAGAGCCTAATAATTCCCCAGCGCAGAACGAAACCGCTTCCCATTGTTTCCCATTGTTTCAAGGAAGTCACACTTAATTGTCAACAGTCCAAGGGCTAAGAAAGCCCTTGTTTCAAGGAAGCTTCCCATTGTTTCAAGGAAGTCACACTTAATTGTCAACAGTCCAAGGGCTAAGAAAATTTCGTGGAAAACAGGGGCATACCCTTTGGCTTCGAGTGTGCTAGGACTGTCTGACACACTTGGGGAAAAGCGCCCTTATAGAATCTCCAGCGTCAGGGCTCGGCTTCCCAACCTATAAAATGCTGCAGTAGCGGGGGAAGACCTGTTAGGCTTCCAGATCAAAGTCATCGCGCTCCTCATTGTACTCCAGCACGTGCTGTTTGATCTTGGATGAGTCAACCCAGGTAACGAAGTCCTCCATGCTGCGGGTGACAAGAAATGCGGGATCCGTGACCACGTCGGGGCCCACGCGCACGTGGCCCTGCTCCACGAAGGCCACGGCAGCCTGGAGGTGCTGCGCCATGCGCAGCTTAAGCAGCACGGTGGGTAGGCGGCGCCGACAGAAGGACGAGGCCGTGACGAAGTCGCAGAGCTCGAGCGAGGTGCGCGTGGGCACCAGGCCGAGAGCATACAATTTGTCCAGCAGCGCGGCGGAGGAGCGCACGCGAAATGGGTCGCGCTCCGGCAGGTCGCGCAGGCGCCGCGCCAGCTCGCGCACAGAACGGCTCAGCTGGTTGTAACGCGTGTAGTCCTCACGCCGCTGCAGCCGATAGCGCCGCAACACGCGCAACTCATGCAGGTTTTGGTCAGTGACCTCCCAGTTCAGAAAGTCCACCTGCTTCAAAAGCTTCTGCTCGTGAAACTTAAGCTTCCGGACCATGACGGCGGCCGCAGGTTCCCGAGGACGCTAGGCAGAGCACGGGTTCCGGGTTCCGCGTGACTTCCGCCTGTGCGTACGAAGACGCACTCGGACAACTGGGCCAATGATGGAAAGGCTCATGGCCACGCCCCTGATTTCCATTGGCCAGAGCGGGGCCACGCCTCCACACTATCTCGCGTTTTTCTCTTCCCTCACCCAACCAACCGGAGACGGATCTGGGCGGGGCCGGGAGGGCGGAGCCGAGTTAAATTGCCTGGAGTCAGTCCCCTTGTACGGTAGTCATTTTTGTCATTCAGATGGTTGTTTTTTATGGACTCCTAGGAGAGTCTCCGTACAAGAGCTAAAGAGGCCAGTTGCGAGGAAGGGGGAAGACGGCGCTAGTTTCGTTGGGTTTACGTAGTGCTGACCGTTAGGTTCCTTTCACTTTGTAGGGGACCTCGCTGGAGAGCGGAACATTTTTTTCCCCTGCTAAATGGGCCTGGGCTGCAGTGAACCTGTGAAGTACAGATTCTCCGGGCGCTTCCTACAAGGACAGAATCGGGATCTGTATGGGAGCCACCTGGAAATCTTCGTTTTGGCAGAAGTGCCACTTGATTCATAAAACCCAGCAAGTTTGAGAACTTGGGTAGTAGATACAAGTCTTGACTCTTCAGTGCAGACTCAAACGAATTTGCTTGACAGGGTGGATATCCGGTCACACCTAATATTGAGTTAACAAAGGTAACTCTTTCAGCTAGTTATTTCTGTAACCTATACCTGCATGTAGGCTGCAAGACTAACCTCTTTATTTGCCCAAGCCTTTGACGCCACCTAGCTTCTTCGCTGATCATTTTTTGTATGCTTTTTTTTAAAGTATAATAATTTGGTATATGGTAAATAGAATTTGAATCATAAGTAAGTTATAAAATATAATGAATATTTATAAACACAACAACCGGTTTAAGATAATGTCACCAGGTCTCCTGCCCAGTCTCCCAAATAGAGGTAAAGGTATCTATTTTGAATTTTTTTGTTTTAAAAAAAAGTTTTAGCCCTGGCTGGTGTGGCTCAGTAGATTGAGTGCCACAGGGAAAGATTGAAGGTTCGATTTCTATCTGGACACACGCCTGGGTTGCTGGCTGGGTACCCAGCTGGGGGCGTGCGAGAGGCAACCTATCCATGTATCTCTCTTACATCAATGTTTCTCTCCCTCTCTTTCTCCCTACGTTCCCATCTCTCTAAAAATAGATAAATAACATATTTTTTAATGGAAAGAAAAGAAAAATAGTTTTATACTCACCTGGCCAGGTAGATACTATAATCACGAAGGTGGTTTTTCCCAGAGTGAGATTTATCCATTGCATCCTGGATGTGCTGACCCCAGCAATTTCCCCAAATGTGGGAAACTCGACTGCATAATTAAAAAAAATTTTTTTTAAATCCTCAACAGAGGGCATTTTTTTTTCATTGCTTTTAGAGAAAGAGAAACATCGATGTGAGAGACAGGCATCCATTGGTTGCCTCCCATACACACCTGGAGCAGGATCCTATGAGCAGGGACCTGAATCCAAACGCAGCCTAGGTAAGTGCCCTGATTGGGAATGGAAACTGCAACTTTTTGATTATAGGACATTGCTCCAACCAACTGGGCCACACTGGTCAGGACACATAAAGTGGCCTTCTCACACACACTGGCCTTCTCACATAAAGTGTAGCTTGTAGACCAGCAGAAAGCTCATTGGAAATGCAGAATTTCATGCCCCATTCCTGAGCTACAGGATTAAAATCTGCATTTAACGAGATCTTCAGGTAATTTGTATATACACCAACATTTGAGAAGTGTTGCTTAGAAGGAATCACACCATATGGAATTATATGTAGCTATAGTTGTTTTTTACTGCTGCATAATACTCCATTGTTTGGCTCTATCCAATTTATTAATCTTTTTTCCTTTTGGATTTTTTTTGAAGGGACTATTTTTTTAAAAAACCATGTTATTTATTCATTTTCAGAGAGATGAGAAGGGAAGGAGAAAGTGAGGGAGAGAAACATTGATTGGCTGCCTCTTGTTTGTCCCTAAATGGGGACCTGGTGGCAACCCAGGCATGTGCCCTGACAGGGAATTGAACTGGGAACCATTTGGTTCACAGGCTGGCACTCAATCCACTGAGCCATACTAGATAGGGCTGGAGGGACTTTTTTTTTTTTTTAAGCAGTACTGCCAGTAACATTCTTGTAGGTCTTCTGTTGCACACGTACATACAATTAACTTCTAATATCTTGGAGCAGAATTGCTGAGTTGTAAAGTACGTGCATGTTCAAACTTACTACATACTGTCAAATATTTAATGAAAATGTTGTCCTTTGTTCCTCATTCTCAATTATTTTAAAAAATTTTTGGTAATTTGGAGAGTGTGTGATGGCATTTCATTGTGATTTTAGTTTTCATTTCCCTGATGAATAAAGGCTTCATATGTGTTTACGCCACTTTGGAATGTCTTTTCATGTCTTTTGTCTGTTTTTCTATTAGATTGTATGGTAAGTAGAATAATGCCCCCCGCCCAAAGATGTCCACCCAGAACCTGTGAGTGTGTTACCTTACGTGACAAAGGGGATTTTGCAGATGTGACTAAATTAAGGATCTGGAAATGATGAGATTACTCTGGACCGTTTGGGTGGGTGCCCTGTAATCACAAGGGTCCTAGTAAGTGAAAGAAAGAGACTGAAGAGCCAGATGAGATATGGTGATGGAAGCAAAAGTCTGAGTGGTGTGGTTACTGGCTCTGAAGATGAAAGGGGTCCCTGCTAGAGGAATATGGTCATCCTCTGGTAAACCCATAAAAGCAAGGAAATGCATTTTCCCCTAGAGTCTCCAGAAGGAACACAGCTGTGCTGACACCTTGATTTAAGCCCTGTGAGTTTGGATTTTTGATCCCTAGTACTGTAAGGTAATAAATTTGTGTTGTCTTAAGTCATTAAGTTTGTGGCAATTTGTTACAAGAACTACGGTAACAAACTTATATAGATTGCTTGCTTTTTTTTTTCTGGTTGATTTGAAGGTGTTCTTTATATATCCCGGATATTAATCCTTATATGTGTGGTACAAATATCTTCTCCCAGTTTGCACTTTATCTCCGCCCTCCATGTTCCCCTAGCCTTGTTCCCTTCCAGCTCTTGCTCTGCAGGTCTGCAGCAGGACTCTTGGCTGACTTCCTTCTCCCCAAACACGGTAAATAAGGAAATTATATGTTCGCAGGTGGTGTCGGGAAACAATTCAGCAGGGTGTAGAAGGGCTCGGGGTGGAGATAGGCTGTAATTTTAAATAGGGCATGCCGGGGTAGGCTTTATTGAAGTGGTATTTAATAGGTAGTCGTGTGCGTATCCAGGGGAAGAGCATTTCAGGAAGAGGCAGCAGTACAAACGCCTTAAGACAGGAATGTGTCTGGCATGTCAGAGGAGCAGTAACAGCCATCTTGGTTGAAGCAGAGTGGGCTAGGCAGGGAGGCAAGGGGACTCACATAAAGGAGCTTGTTGGCCTTTGTAAGGACTTTTTATGCTGAGTGAGATAAGAACATTACAGGCTTTTGGGCAGAGGATCGACATCTCACTTATGTTTTAAAAGGATCACCCTGATGCCCTGTTGAGAACAGATTATTGGGAGGCAGGGGTGGAAACAAACCATTAGGAAGCTGTCGCAGTGATCCAGGTGAGAAGGATGGTGGCTGGGACCGGAGAGCAGCAGTAGCAGGGAGATGATGATTAGAGGAGTCCCAGTATAATGAGGGAAGTCAAGGATGCCTCCAGTTTTTAGCTCGAGCAACTGAAAAAAAAGTACTCATCATCTGACATTGGGAAGGTGCCAAGTAGAACAGGTTTGAGGGGCAAGATCAGAACTCAATCTTGGCCATGTTAGGCTGGAGATGTGTATATAGCCAAGGGGAGAAGTCAGAGAGAAAGATGTGAATTTGGAGTTTTAGAGAAAGGGTTGGGTGGAGATTTAAAAAAGAAATTGTGTGTTATTGGCAAATGAACGGTGTTTGAAGCTGTGAATCTGAGTGAAGTCATCAAAGGAGTGAACATGGATAGAAAAGATAAGAGGACCACAATACCGGAGTCGCTCTAGTGTTAAGAATTACTGGAAAGCAGAGGATGAATCAGGGAAGTAGAGGGAAACCAGGAGAATATGGTCTCCCCAAGGCAAGGGAAGAAAGTGTGTGCAAGGGGAAGGAATTACCAAATTAGTCAAATGCTACTGATAAGCTGAGTAGAAGGAGGAGGGCTGAGGATAACTAATGAGTCATTGATGACCTTGTTAATTTCAGTGGCGTGTGAAGGTGAAAGAATGGCTGAGAGGTTTAAGAAGAAAAAGAGTTTAATTGTAGGCAACTGGTTGGTATGGGTGCCGTTTGCATGAGCTTTGCTGCAAAGGTGAGCAGAGAAATGGGGCAGTAGCTCGTGGGGGAAGAGGAATCAATCTTTTTTTTTTTACTATGTGGGTTGATTCTTCCCTTAATACCCACATGTTGCTGGTTGGCATTCCTGTCTGTCCTACCTCCATAAACTCCCATATTTACTTCTCTCTGGCCCATTACTCCTGCCCTGTGTCGGGCCCTCGTCATCTCCTATCTGCATTACTGTAGTAATGTCCAGTGTGTCTGCTGGGCTGCCACTGGCCAGGTTACCCTGGAAATCACTGGCCACGGCTCTCCCTTGCTGACTCCTTTCCTAAGGAAGGAAGTTGGATGCCTGGATGGGGGGATGGATGCTGTTTTCTGTGCAGGAATCAGGGTCCCAGCAGGAAAGAGAGAACAAACTCCAATTACAATAATGCGAAGAGAATTTAATAAAGGAACTTTCCCCAAACTCTGCACTGGGCAGAGTGTAGGAAAACCACAAAGGTCAGGGGTTTCCTGGGACGTGTGACCAGAGGCTCTATAACTCCTGGGCTTGAAGAGAGCCCCTGGAAGGGCGGAATGGGAGATATAAGCCTTGGAAATGTCTGTGAGGCTGAAGAGGGAGTTTTCCCTAGAAACTTGGACATAAGGGTGGCGCCTGAGAGTTAGAAAAACCCACCCAGAGCAGATGTAGGAGTAAATCGAAGGCGGTTGACTTGCAGATGTGTGACTGAAGTGTTTGGGAACCAACTAAAGACCATCAAGGTGGTGGCTGGGGGCCCTTCAGGGGAATGGGGCTGGACTAGGACCCCAGAGGTGCGAGAACAGAAATCACAGTTGTATTTAGTGAGCTAATAAAGATAAGACGTTTACAACAGTGTGAGGCACTAAGGAAGCAGCTGCTATTGTTACACCTAGCTTGGAGAGAGGCTTTGTGAACAGAAGAGAGATCGTGGAAAAGAGGCATCTCACAGCAGCGGGGACAAACCTGTATTCCTGCTCTGGTCATAGAGATATTAAGCTGAACTGAGGCCTTAGAATCAAGGCTGCTACTTACTACAGAGGGGGATAAGATCTTACAATTTCTTGGTTCAGAGACTTGTCGTATCATTCTCTTTCCCCATCCTAGGGTTCCAGGTTCACAGTGCTAACTTTCTGGTACCTGGGCTTCCCAAGGAGCAGCCCAAACTGCCTCGATCTGTTGATGCAAAAATTCGGATTTTTGCAACCACACATTGATGTTTCTTTCCCTCTCTTTCTCCTTCCCTTCCCCTCTCTCTAAAAGTCAGTAAATAAAAAATCTTTAACAAAAAAAGACTTTATTTGGGTCAAATGCCAGCCTTGCACAGGGAGGGTATTGGATCTATTCACTGCACCAATGAATTTGAGTTTTGGAGCCAGAAGCCTGCAAATCACATCCCTCAGAATAGCCAAAGGTGTCCACCTTCAACAGTACTGTCTTCTGCCAGTTAATCTGCAACAAGTGGGAGGAGTGAGAATGAGTGGGAAGTAAATCCTGGAGGGGGAGGTAAGGCTCCAGGGCACGGCCAGGAAGGGCAGTAGGAACTGAATCGAAGCCTTTGCTTCACAGCACCTCCTCCTCCAGGAAGACTTCCTTGCTCCTTGATCCTTGCTCCATTCAGGCTAGGATCTGCAGCACATTTCATGGGACTGGTCACACTGGGCAGGGAGCATCTGTCTACCTCTCCAGACACACCTGAGCACCTGTAAAGTCAGGACAATGTCTTATTCCTCTTTGTAGCTCAGGGACTTGGTACTGAAAAAGCTACTTATTAATGTTTCCTTGAGTGCATGAATTGGAATGAAAGAGACAGAGACAGAATGGACGAATTAAGGTCAAGAGGGTGAACTGTAAACCCTCCAGAGCAGGCGCCCAGGCTGCCTTGTGCTGTAACTCCAGGGCCCCTGAACAGTGCCTGGCAGTCAGTACCCAAACTGTTCTGGATGGGCTGGCCAGTGAAGGGTCAAATCCTCCTTGCCTCTTGCTGGAAGTCTACCTTGACCACCCCTTTCCTTGCTTCTGCAGCTGCTGGCAGACAGAACACCCGGTCCCCACGGCTGCAAGAAGCAACAAGGAACCAGGTGTGGTGCCTGGGCCTGTTTGTGTCTCTCAAAAAACTTCCCTGAAGGAAACATCCCAAGGCAGTTCCTGGCTCTGTCTGGCTACGGTACTAGGACCCGCTGCGGCCACTACCCCAGGCCATTGAGGCTTCGTCTGTGAGGGTGCTGCGGCCTCTGGGGCCCCTCCGGGGAAAAATCCCTGGCCGCACCGCCCCTGCCCAGCCCCACTGGAGCTGAGGTGGGGAGCGTCTGTGACTCACCAGGCCCCCTTCTTTAACCGCCTCTCTGATCCCGGCCCTGGCGCTCTCCTTGCAGCCCCTCACTTTGCAAACTTTCCGAGTGCTCCTTCCCTGGCATCACGGCAAAGGCGAGGAGGGTGACTGGATCCTAGGAAGAGAGGAGGTGGCAGTGGCTGGCAGGGGAGGAGAGAGTTCAAGATGCTCAAGACCCTCAGGGCGAGGGTTTTTTTCTCCGCGAGGGCTGGCTGTTCCTAGAGGCTCGTATCCCCCCACCCCCAACCGGTCCCGGGTCTTCTCCTTCTCGAGTCCAGATCACGGAGCTAGTGAGGGGCCGTTGCACGGAGGTAAGTCAGGGGCCGGAGGGCCGGTAGGGCGGAGCCGGCGTCCCTGCCCTGCCCTGCGCCGCTCGGGAGAGCAGTGGAGTGAGTTCGCCTGCGTTCCCTCCCTCCGTGCCTCTCCCTGCCCAGCTCCTCCCCCGCGGCTGTTTCCTCCTTCTCCAGGACGCCACCTCCCGGAATCGACTTTGTAAATTTTATTTATTTTTTACTTTTTGGAGCTGGCCACTCGCTGGCTGTGCCGAGGGTCTGGGATTGCTGGAGGAGCGGGCTGGGGCGCGGGGGCCGCAGACTGCCGCCCGCTGCGGGACCCACGGAAAGGAAGCCGACCGGCCCGCCACGCCATCTGCTCGCTGGAGCTCACTCTGCAAACTCCTGTTGAGTGTCTGCGTGCAGGGCCGGGCGGGGGTTCTGTACGCCGGGCGCTGGGCGGCTTACCTTTGGACGGGGTCCTCGGACTCGGATCGGGTCAGCTTCAGGCGCATAGACTGCTGAATAATTAGGCAAACAAAAGAGGCCACCCAACTGGTGGACAGCAATCGCCTGAGCGCCCCTTCGCTTCCTTCCTTCCCTTGGGTGGGGGCCGGCCCCTTGGGTGAGGAGCGGGCGCCGGAGCCGTCTGGGGCCCCCTGGCCCGCCTGGTCCGAGAGTTGGCGGCCTGTTGTGTAAGCCTCAGTCCTTGTTTTCCCAGCCTGGCTGGCTCGTTGGGAAGCTGGACACATCCACCCTTGGACTCGATTCAGGAAGCCACTGCTTTTCTCCTTGCCCTTCTTGGATTTTCTGGATTTTTGAAAACCCAGTGGCCCAAGAGGAGCAGGAAGGAGGAAGGAGCAGAACTTCGGAGGAATGTGACGGAGTCTTCCAAGGCCCGAGGAGCCAGGAGGCGCTGGGAGCCAGGGCTGCAGGCATTCCGGAGCCGTTTCGGAGCGGTTCTCTTTTGTTTTAGAACGTCGTTCCAGTGGAAAGTGGAATTCTTGCCCTCTCAGAGCTGATTTCTCCGAGTCACTTGACTTTTCTTCTGGGAGTGGAGGGAGGGAGAGACTCCCCTTCAGGGGCTGCCAAGGGAAGGGAGGAAAACTATGGACCTGGGGCCCCTCTGCCCCCAGGCACGTGCTGGGGTGCTGGATAGGGATGTTTCTGGGCCATGGGCACAGCTGTGAAGAGAAGGAGACCGGGTAGCATCTCTGGGTGCTGAGACCTGCCTTGGGGACCGGGAGACCGAGCTGCTGGGGCAGGCATTGGTTCGCTAGTACCTTCCTGGACACCTCAGTGCTGGCAGGACCCTCTCCTCATCTTTCCCTACCACTGGCCCGGCCATGGCACTGAAAGGCAGAGCCCTCTATGACTTCCACAGTGAGAACAAGGAGGAAATCAACATCCAACAGGGTGAGGACCTGGTCATCTTCAGCGAGACCTCACTGGATGGCTGGCTGCAGGGCCAGAACAGCTGCGGGGAGACAGGGCTCTTCCCTGCGTCTTACGTGGAGATCATCCACTCTGGCACTGGCTTCAACCATGCCGACTACTCCAGCAGCCCTGCAGGCTCTCCAGGCACCCAGGTGAGCTTGTACCATGGCCCCAGCGTGGCCAGCGCTGGGAGTGGCGGGGGCAGTGGCTTCCTCTCAACCCAGGGCAGCTTCGAGGAGGATGATGACGATGACTGGGATGACTGGGACGATGGATGCACAGTGATGGAGGAGCCACGGGCTGGCGGGCTGGGCACCAATGGGCACCCGCCACTCAACCTCTCCTACCCTGGTGCCTACCCCAGCCAGCACATGGCCTTCCGGCCCAAGCCCCCCCTGGAGAGACAGGACAGCCTGGCATCTGCCAAGCGAGGTAGCGTGGTGGGGCGCAACCTCAACCGTTTCTCGTGCTTTGTGCGCTCAGGAGTGGAGGCCTTCATCCTGGGCGACGTGCCCATGATGGCTAAGATCACTGAGACATACTCCATCGAAATGGGCCCTCGCGGCCCCCAGTGGAAGGCCAGCCCCCACCCGTTTGCCTGCTCCGTGGAGGAGCCCACCAAACAGACCAAATTCAAGGGCATCAAAAGCTACATCTCCTACAAGCTCACACCCACCCACGCTAGCTCCCCTGTCTACCGGCGATACAAGCACTTTGATTGGCTCTATAACCGCCTGCTCCACAAGTTCACTGTCATCTCCGTGCCCCACCTGCCGGAGAAGCAGGCCACCGGCCGCTTCGAGGAGGACTTCATCGAGAAGCGGAAGCGGCGGCTCGTCCTCTGGATGGACCACATGACCAGCCACCCCGTGCTGTCCCAGTACGAGGGCTTCCAGCACTTCCTCAGCTGCCTGGACGACAAGCAGTGGAAGATGGGCAAGCGCCGGGCGGAGAAGGACGAGATGGTGGGCGCCAGCTTCCTCCTCACCTTCCAGATCCCCACGGAGCACCAGGATCTGCAGGACGTGGAGGACCGCGTGGACACCTTCAAGGCCTTCAGCAAGAAGATGGACGACAGCGTCCTGCAGCTCAGCACCGTAGCGCTGGAGCTGGTGCGCAAGCACGTAGGGGGCTTCCGCAAAGAGTTCCAGAAGCTGGGCAACGCCTTCCAAGCCGTCAGCCATGCCTTCCAGCTGGACCCCCTCTTCAGCTCTGAGGCCCTCAACAGTGCCATTTCTCATACGGGCCGCACGTACGAAGCTGTCGGTGAGATGTTTGCCGAGCAGCCCAAGAATGACCTCTTCCAGATGCTCGACATGCTGTCTCTCTACCAGGGTTTGCTCTCCAACTTCCCAGACATCATCCACCTGCAGAAAGGTAAGAGCCAGTGCAGCTGTCTGGAGACTGTAGTGAGTCTGCACCCTGCTGCAGGTGGGGTTATGAGCATGGCCTACGCAGATGGAACAGCTCTTCGAGTCTTTCTGTCTCTGTCTCTGTCTCGTTCATTCATTCAACAAGCGTGTTGAGCACCCACTATGTGGCAGGTGCTACTCTAGGTGTAGGGGTGTTATTGTGAATAGATCTGGTGTCTGTCCTCATGGAGCTTGCTGTCCTTCCTTTTCTTCATTGTTTTCTTCTGTTTCTGTCTCACTTTCTCATTTACGCATTATACAATGAACCCTTCAAGGCATCAGGCTGGGTCTGGGAACGTGGAGGTGACTGGGGCCTGGACCTTGCCCTCGAGGAGCCTACACAGCTATAGACCCAGACAGCGAGCACAGTGTGGCCTCTCCTCCCACTGAGTCACAAGCTTGCCTCCCTTCAGAGTCTGTTCTCACCACTGCATGTCCGGTCTGTAAGCTCCCAGTCTGTGTACCGAAGGTCGTTGGTCCCCGTTTTGCAGATGAAGAAGGTGGTGTCTACCGGAGAGCGGTTGCACAGGGAGCCGGGCCCCAGCTGGGACTGTCCCTTCTGTGCCCACCCAGGCACACATCCGTGTTGGCCACCTCCCAAACCCGGCCTTGTTTTCAGTTCTCATGAACCCCGTGTAGGGAGGGACAGGATGGCCCCTTTCTGTCACTGCAGGGCTGTCGAGGAACCGCCAGGGAAGTGACTCACCCCGGGTTACCCAGGGCACCTAGGCTGGGCCGGGGAGGAACTGGGGGCTCATGGCCCATCCGACTCCCACTTCCTGAGCCGTCTTCTTACCTGAACAGTGAGTGGGCTGACCTGACCCGGCAGGTGACTGAGTTCTGGGGACAGCAGGCAGGTCAGATGTCAGGAGAAGGTGTGGTCCTCCCTGGGGCTGCTTAGTAACTCAGGAAGACTGTAGGGCGTGGGGCTGGCTCCTTGGTCCCTAGGCCTTGAGGTCAGGCCTGGCTTGGTTGGGAGTTTTCCTCTGGGTGGGGCCAGGAGTCAGACCTCTGACTGACTCCTGAGTATGCCTGGGGGTCAGCAAAGGCCATCCCCAGGTGGCCCAGGTGGCTTTCAGTGTCCAGGAGAGTCTGGTGCAAACCAGCCCTGCTCTCCTTCACCCGGAGGTTGTCTCATGTGGGTCCGAGCCTCCTCTCTCCTGCTGCTCTCTCTGTTCTCTCATCTCCCCGTTCCTGCCCTCCTCCTTCCCTCTGCTTTCAGCTTTAGGAGACTTGAGGCCTGAGCTCTGGTCTTGGCTCTTCCCCCCTGGAAAGTGCCTTCCTGTCCCTGGGGCTTAGTTTCCTGATCTGTGAAACAAGAAAGAGTGGACTTAGCGAGCTCTTAGGCCCAGGGCTGGGGAGGGAGACTTAATGCGGAGGGTCTGGCTGAGGACAGTGATGCCTGAGATCTAGCTCCGAGCTCTGGGCAGGGATAGGGCAGGGGAGATGGCCTGGCTGGTTGGGGCCCACTGGGGCAGGTGTCTCCCTGGTTCAGAGAGGAGCCACACCCACTGCAGCCTTAGGGCCTTGGAAAGCCTGTTCAACCAGTTCTTTGGGTGGCATGTTTCTCTGAGGGCCGTGGGAGGGGGAGCAGGGGCACAGTGGTTAAACTGCTTCCAAACCATGGCCCTGGGGTGCCTGGGGACTTTCACCCAGGGCAGAGCTGGGGGCATCAGGCAGCCCCATACCCAGGGCTCCGAGGCTTGTACTGAAATAGAAGGGAGTGAAGCCAGACTGGCCCTTCTGACCCTTGTGCAGGGAGACGGAGCTAAGAGAGGCCATTTCTGACTTTTCATTTGAGGTGTTTCTAAGGATGAGTGGCCAACAGTCCTCTGGCATGATGTATTCAAGCTTAGGCAGAGTCCAGCCCACCTCTCCAATAAGTGAGCCCCCTTTGGGCCTATTCTTTCTCCTTCTGGACTCTGCACTGCCATTCCTAGGCCTGTGTTCTGGTAAGTTAGGGAGGGGGCTCGGAATCTGGCCGGCACAGAGCTGGGCAGGTTTTGGAGGCCAACAGCCTGCTGGAAGGAGGCCCTGCACTAGAGCCTTTTCTCAGAGAAAGGAGCAGGAAAACTGGGTGCTCAAGATTCTGTCCCGCTTGTCTGGACATCTGAAATACGGCGAGGGTGTGGGAGAGGCCGTGGGAGAAAGGAAACGGGAGGCCTAGGGGGGATCAGGAGACCAGGGTTTGGACAGACATTGTCTCTGGGGTGACCTTGAGAGAGCTCTGTCCCATCACTGTGTCCCGTAGTAAAACGGGACGCAGAGTCTGGGCGACACTAAGACGGGGCTCACCAGCCTCTCTGCCCACTGGTCCAGCCCCTGGACTCAGTCCAAACCAGGGCGGTCTTGAGGGTGTACGGGGCCTCTGATGATAGTCACCTCGGGACAACGAGGGGAAACAGTGACTGTCCAGGGCTCCCACCTGAGAGCTATGGCTCCATCCCGAGACGCATCACATCCCAGCCAGCAAGGCCAGCGTGGCACCCTCCACTTTACAGAGGAGGTGCAGTGAGGTGGGATGCTGAGCAGAGCAGAACCGGAGCCAGAAATTGGGGCCCAGGTGTGTCTGACTGCACAGCGTTGTGTCCACGGTGCCTGACAGATGAGGGAAGGAGCTCCCCCAGGGACGGCTGCCTGGCGTAGCTGAGCTAAGAGGGGAAGGAGAAGGAAGGGAGGCTCAGATGCTCTAGCGCTAACTTCCTAGAATCCTCGGTGGGCTGGAGGCAGTCCCAGAATCACAGAGCATGCATGGAGGGGCCAAGGAGCTTCTAGATTGGCAAAAGTAAAGTGGCCCTTACAGGCCAGGCACCTGCCTTGGGCCAGGTGGGCCCTCTGTTCTGGGCCATCCTCTAACCCTCCCTCTGCCAGCCACCCTGGGCTTCCATAAACAAAGATAATCATCTCCATGAACCACCCCACCTGCTGGTTCTTGCTGTGACTAAAAAGCAGTTTGCACACAACTGCACACAGCATCTTGAACTCTTACTGCTGCCCTAAGTACTTTATGCATGTTAATTCAGTCAAACCTCAGTTAACTAGAGGGTAGGCACTCTTACCCATTTTTCAGATGTGGAAACTAAAGCATTATTCTGCTGTGAGCAGTTGTCAGTAGCATCATATCTAGTCCAACCTGACCCCTGTGACATTGGGAGACCTGTAGACCAGGCAAGGGGAGTGGCTTGCTAGAGGGGACGCAGTGAGGACCAGGACTTAAGACTCCTGCCCCCAATCTGGAGCAGATGGTAACAATCTCCAAAAAGTGGGACAAGACTGATTAAGGTGGGACTACGCCTGAGACCCTAGAGCTCTGAAGCTCCAACCTCCCTTCCCCGCTTTCTGGCAGGAGGCACCCCTAGGTCCTCAGTCTCAGGCTGAGTCCAAATCAGAATGAAGGGTGGTGCTGGGCAGACCTGAGCCCTGATTCCCAGCCAGTTTCTGGGGCCTGTGCATGTCAGCTGGTCTGGGCCCCAGATCTGAGTCACAGGGTGGAGAGGTGACGGAGAGCAGGGTGGGGCCTCCCCCTTCCCCTCACTCCCTGGCTCCTTGCCTGTCTGCTTGTCTTTGGGTACCTAGCAATGGCAGTAAATGCATTTCTATTATTTGGGCCTTAATCTCCTCATCAGCAAAAGGGGCCTTTCCTTCCTCCAAGGCCATGGGCAAGAAGTACCCTCTCAAGTCCAGGTCCACCCTCACTGTACCTGGACCTTCTCAGGCAGGTGGAATCCAGGCTGATTGGTGTTTC
>PVKM010013916.1:0-29672 GCA_004027735.1 Carollia perspicillata | reverse complement strand
AAGGGGGCAATGGGAGAACTGTAATGGCATAATCAATAAAAAAGTTAAAAAAAAAAAAGAAGCTAATTCTAGAATACATATGGAAATTTAAGGAAACCAGAGAGTCAAAAAAAAAAAAAGAATCTGGAAGGCTCATACTTCCCTATTTCAAAACATACGACAAAACTAAAACAACCAAGACAGTGTAATCATAGCATAAAGATACACAGAACAATGGGACAGAAGTAGAGTCCAGAAGTAAGCCCATACACTGATGGTCAATTGATTTCCACAAGAGTTCCAAGACCAGTCAATGGAGAAGAAATAATCTTTTCAACAGAAGATGCATGGCTGTTGAATATCCATGAACAAAAGAATGAATCTGGGTATCTACCTCACAGCATGTATAAAATTTAAACAAAATGCAAAGGTACAAATGCTAAAACAATAAAATTCTTTTTTTTTTAAAGATTTTATTTATTTATTTTTAGACAGAGGGGAAGGGAGGGAGAAAGAGAGACAGAAACATCAATATGTGGTTGCCTCTCATGTGGCCACCGCTGGGGACCTGGCCCACAACCCAGCATGTGCCCTGATTGGGAATCGAACTGGTGACCCCTTTGGTTCACAGCCCGCACTCAATCCACTGAGCTACACCAGCCAGGGCACAATAAAATTCTTATAACAGTATAAATCTGCATGACCTTAGATTAGGCAATAGTTTGTTAGTTATGATAGCTAAAAGCACAAGCAACCAAAGGAAAAAATAAACTAATTTCATCAAAATGAAAAACTTTTGTTCACCAGAGGACACTGTCAAAACAATGAAGACAGCCCACAGGTGGGAAAATATTTACAAATCATAATATATCTAGTAAGAATTTAATATATGGAATATGTGTATAACACGTAAGTGAACAATAAGACAATTAAAAATGAAAAGAATTTGAATAAATATTTCTCCAAAGAAAATACATAAATGTCCAATAAGAACATAAAAAGTTCCTTGGCATCATCAGTCACCAGGGAAATACAAAATAAATCCATGAGCTACTACTTCACATGTGGCTGAATGACCATAATAAAAACGACATGAAGGTGTTGGTAAGAATGTGGAGAAATATAATCCTCATAATTGTTGGTGGGAATGTAAAATGGTATAGCCATTTTGCAAGACAGTTTGGTAATTTGGTGATTCCTCAAAAAGTTAACACAGAGTTACCATATGACCCAGCAATTCCACTCTTCAGTACATGACCAAGAGAACTGAAAACCCATGTCCACACAAAACCTTACAGACAAATGTTCATAGCAGCATTTTCATAATAAGAAGTGGAAACAACTCAATGTTCACTAAACGATGAATAGATAACAAACTGGTATATTCATACAATGGAATATTATTTGATTATAAAAAGGAACAGAGCACTAAATATATGATACAACATAGATAAACCCTGAAAACATCAGGATATATGAAAGAAACCAGAGAGGAAAGGCCACATAATATATGATTCCTCTTCTATGAAATGTCCAGGATAGGTAAACTGATACAGGCAGAAAGTAGATTATTTGTTGCTAAGGCCTAGGAGAAAGAAAAATGGGTGTGACTCCTAGTAGATATGGAATTTTGGGGCAGTAATGAAAACAGTTTCACACTGTGGTGACAGATGTATGACCTTATAAATACACACTCAACTGTACAATCTAAAACTGAGTATTGTAATATGTGATTTGTAGCTCAAAAGATAAAGATCTAACAAGCAAAAGAAAAATTTATAGTCTTGCCCATCTGTAAAATAACTGCCTTATGACACATAGTAAATTGAGATTTTTGCCAATATGTAATCTGAATCATATTCTTTAGGACTGTGGAGTGGAAGTGATTCATTTGCTGGGACATTTGTGGGGGGCTGAAATTGATCAGTATAGTTTTTCCTAAACTTTAGTTTACTATTTCTAATCAGCTAAAATATATAAAATACAATTAGGCTTGGGAAATTCTACTCCAAATATTTTAATCAAGAGAAGACTAGCATTTGGAATAAGTTTCTAGAGGTAATAGGGATTAAATAAAAAAGCCCAGCCTTGAAGTCAGAAAACCTGGGTACAGGTCGTCGAGGGCATTTACTTCTGAGTCATAGTGACCTCATCCATAAAGCAGGAATAATATCTGCTTCCATTTATTTTATGCAGATGCTATAATATTAAACAATATATTATAAATTTGAGAAAGTATACATACATGCTTAGGCTTGACCTATACGTCATTGCCCATGAAATGTTCACTATTTTAATGATTTTAAAACAAATATGTTTCAAGAATCTATTTCTACCTTCAAGGTTGTCCTAAGAGTTTAATTTACACTGATTAACACAACAGAAAATATAAATGTAGGCTGTAAGCACAAAAGTATCACACATACAAAATTAGTTATTACATGTAACTAAAAAGTTTAAATAATCAAATAGATGGAAAAGGAAGGGCTGGAGAGAACAGTTGTGCCAGGAAATGATGGAAACAAAGCTGTCCAATTTAAAAATCTGCACATTTGAGATTCTACCCAGAATGAAAGCAAACAGATTTTTCGGAATGCTAAACAGGCTACATATTATTTAGGAAGAAATCCACTTGAGATTAATGCTTTGTTTCTCCATCAGGCAGCAGGAAGCAGCAGCAGGAGCTGTGGTTGCTACTGCCTCTGTTGCTATGTGTCTGCACACACCAGAGTTTCTGGATAGGTTCATGCCACCAGCTTCTTCTATTGGTCAGATTTGAAGACCAGGGACTTTTTAGAAACATAACAATGTAAACTGCCTAAAACAAAATGATACAGATGATAAACATAAAATGATGGGCATATATATAAATACACAGGGTGGGGTAATAGTAGGTTCACAGTTGTACATATGGAAAATAATGCAATAATTAATAAATAATAATAAAAGAATAAATTCTGTTTTGTGTACACACAACTGTAAACCTACTTTTGCCCCACCCTGTATATGTTTATATTAGACAGAGATCCAGAGTGGGTTGTAAATACTGATATTAGAGAAAACTTTAAGATAAAATACATTAAATATATGAATACATTTTTTGTTGATTACAGGCAAAAACTATAATAAAGATATATATAATCATTATTTTTTTTCTTTGGTCAAATAGCCCGAGATCTATAAATTAAAATCCATTAACTACTATCAGGAACTGGGAGAAATATCACTTTTGTAAGAGAGTAATATACTACTCATTCTCAAATGATAAAACAAACTAAAAGAAAAAGATTTTTAAAATAGAATTTAAAGGATTTGAAAAAACACAGGAAAGTGAATTTAGTACATATAAATATACAGTGAATAAACAGTGTAATATAATGAGAATGTCCAGAAATATTTATAAAAACTGATAATTTTTTAGGCTGAAAGTAAACTTCAACTGAAATGAATACTTCTTGACCACACTATAATAAAACAAAAAACAAAAAACAAACAAACAAACAAAAAACCAAAAAGGAAAAAAAAAACCCTTAAGGATATGAAAGGCTTAAAAAAAACCCACTTTTAACTATTTAGGTCAAAGAAAACAATAAAGCTATAATTCCACACTATTAGAAAGTAATGATAATTGTAACTAATCATATTCATTCCTGAGGAATATAGCTAAAAGCTATATTAAAAGAAAAATTCATAGATGTAAATATTCACATCTTAAATATAAAAAGAATGAAAACAAAGTAGGTATCCCATTTAAAGAGTAAGAAAAAAAAACACACCAAAAATCAAGGTAATAAAAAAAAAAGCCATCTAATAAATGAGAAAAGACAAAAAATAAGACTGATATATCATGCTTACCTTCCTTTTATTTAAAGACTAATAAAAATAAACTATGGCTAAGTACAATTTGATAAAATATGGGAAAAACTGAAATACAGGGTGGGGCAAAGTAGGTTACAGTTGTTCATAAAGAAAATACAGTAATAAATAGTAATACAAGACTAAACTATGTTTCCTGTACTCACAACTGTAAACCTACTTCAGCCTCACCCTGCATATAAGATTAGAAATAGGACAAAGGATATCTCACATACAGAAGACATTCAGTTTACAAGAGACGAGTATACGTAATGCTATACTAATGTATTTGAAAATTTGAATGAATTCCAGGAAGAACAAATTACCAAAATTGACCAACAAAGTAAAAACCTAATAGAACACCACAAAAGTTGTCAAATAATTACCTCCACCAAAGACTCCAAGTCTAGGAAGTTTTATAGGTGAGTTCTTTAAAAACTTTCAAGAACAAGTACGTCCCATGTTACATAAACTGTTTCAGAGCACAGACAATTAGGGAAAGAGTTCCAAATACTTTAAGAACCTGACCCAACTCTATTATCAAAATCTGACAAAGCATAAAAAAGAAAATTACAGACCAAATTTCCCTATGGATGGATATAGATACAAAGATCCTAAATAATATACTTGACAACAGAAACTAACTGTACACCAAAAGATTACAGATCTTGATATGAAGAGAACATTCATTCTAGTGGATAAAAGGATTCATATTGGGTACTATAGGTAATATATCACATCAATACTTCAAAGAAGAAGTACTGCATAATAATGTCAATAGATGCCCCAAAAGTATTCTGATAAATTTGAATATCCATTTCTCATAAAATAGCAAATTACAGTCTTGGTCAATTAAAAATGATACATCCTTAACACAAAGAACTGTAGAGGAAATGATGCAAACATTGCTTATTTAAAGTCAGAAGGAAGATCTACTAAATGTAATAAAGAGAATGAGAAAGACATGCAGGATAAACTCTACCTAGAAGAGTAAAAGAACTGAAAAAATCAGGATTAAGCAAAGTTCAGTAAATATAAAATTTCAACATAAATAACAGAAACTTACAGCTGTTCTTTAAGCCAAAAAGACCAACAGAAAAAAATTATTTTATAATATGACACAAGTAAAAATTAACAAGGAATATATACACTTAACAAGAAAAATAAGTGAGCTTAACTGAAGGAAAAATACTAAAACTTTACTTGAAGGGCATGAGAAAGATGTAAATCAAGAAATATACTGCTAACTCTGAAGTTAATTTTTCTAAAATAAATTTTCCCATCAAAATTCCTTTGAGATTTCCTCTTTAAAGTAAAAAAGTAAAAATGATTTTAAACTTCATATGAAAACATTGGTATAAAATTTTTTTAAAAGAAAAAAATTGGTGTAAAAACCAAGGAAATTTTTGATAAAGAAGGGCAATGAAGAAAGACTGGTCCCACCAGCTTCTTAAACATTTAATAACTAAGACACTTAAAAATGGTATGGTACTGAAATAAAACTGAAAAATACAAAGGAAGAAAATTCAGTCCAGGAGGTAAGATAAGAGTTACATAATAGATTAGTGTTAAAAGAAAAAATTATTCAGTAAACAAGGCTGGAATAATTAGTTAATCACTCAGAAAAATATTAAAATTAGTCCCTTATCTTAAGGCATGTACCAAAATAAATACCAGCTGTGGCCAGTGTGGCTCCATTGGTTGGAGCATCATAAACCGAAAGGTCATGGGTTCGATTCCTGGTCAGGGCACATGCCTAGGCTGCAGGTTTGGTCCCCAGTCAAGGCATGTGTCAGAGGCAACCAAGCCATGTTTCTCTCTCATACAGATGTTTCTTCTCTCCCTCCCTTTCCCTCTCCTGAAACTAATAAACATGTCCTTGGGTGAGGGGGAAAACAACAATGACAAAATAAATACCAGATGGAATAAAGGGTTATATGTAAAAAATGAAATAAATACCTAGGAAAAAAATGCATGTGAGTATACAGCTGCTAGTGGACGGGGGAAGTTCTAAGTATGACAATGGATTACAAGCTGCCAAACAGTAGGCAAACTAGACTTATAAAAAATGAAATTAAATAATAAACAGTAATTTAAAAATTTTTACATTTTAATAGTTAACATCCTGAACATATAAATGTTTGTAAACCAAGAACCCCGATTCTGATGATGTATGTTAAGTTACGCAGTGAAGAATGCCCACCGCAATGTTGTTTGCAATGTCCCCCTTTACAAATTGTGTAAACGAGGGGACAAATCTGTTAGATAACAAGAAAATATACATGAAAAAGGCATTAGAAAAAAATAAAGTGGTTATTTTTAGGTAGCGAGGTTACTGATGCTAGCTTTTTTATACATTTACAACTATCTGCCAAAACTTTTATGATGAATACATATTACTTTTATAAATAGAAATAATATAAACCCATTAATAATCACTTTCATAAACACATGTAAGAACTTCACGATCATTTGTAAATTAAACTGTCTTTGCATGCTGAAAGCCCCTTAAAGCTTCCTGGTTCTATTATTATCTTCATTAAGCATGACAATATAGTTAAAATAAGCCAAATGTCTTAGATTACATCTTCAACTTTTCTCTCAAAGGGATTTTTAACGACTATTAAAAGATTGAGGGGGGGTGGGCTGGGATGGGGGTAAAAGGCAGAAAACTATACTTGAACAATTAAAATAAAAAAAAAGATTGACTTTTACACAAATATATCTAAAGACCACTACAATGAATTTTACAAGAGTCCACATGGAATTGGAATAGCTTAAAATAAAGGTATATTTCATATCAATAATAGTATCTTTCCAATAAATATTCAGAAGAAATTCTGTTTAAGACTGGTCATTCTATGGATGGTAAATTATTATTCTGGAAAACTCATTAAGGCACCAAAATAGGAAGATGACTAGTCTAAAAGGCCTTTAGGAAGGAACAAAATTTCTCTTAAAATCTTTACAGATAGAAAGTATTATTTTGTATCTAACTGAAATCTCTCCTGTGATTTGAAACTTTTCTTCTTTTAAAAAATAAATAGCTACACTCCATTTTGCTTTCTTTAGACAAGGTAATTTTAAATCTTTAAACCAGCTATTTCCCAATACTTCTTGCCTGCCTGTAGTCTATTTTCCTTATCTCTCAAGTTATTTAAATGCACATGGCAAATTATGATTTCAGGCAATGTACAATCAAATGGGAGAAGAGCCTGGAGCTCTTACATGGCTGTAACTCTGTGGAAATACAAACATATTTTCTTTTTAGCACCTGTTATGCTGTTAGTACATGTTACTGTGTCTTTTATAACACATTATTTATATGCATGTATATTAATTATATATAAACAAATTTATACTTTGAGCAGCTAATTTATTCACATTAGGTGGAAGTCCTCACCAACTTGATGTCTAACAACTTGCTTAACCTCTTCTACCCCCTCAGTTTCATGTACTCAAATTTAACAAGTTTGCTTTCTTACCTATTATGAACCACTCACGAAATCTGAGATCTAGGCTTATATCCACCCCTAACTAATTCTGTGACACTGGAAGACTCACCTAACTTCTCTGGGCTTTAATGTTTTCATCTATGTACACATTAGTGGGGTGGAAGTGTACTAGAAGACTTAATGAAGTCTTTCACAACACCGATTTTATCATCAATGGAAGGGATCAGATTACATTCTAATTAATCTTAATATTAAGTTAGTGACCACTATGTGAAACACTGTGGGGAAACAATATAAATAAAGCATGTTCGTAATGAAATGTTTTTGAACTAAAATACCCAGACTCAGGTATAGTACTATACTATGTGTGTACATATATTATATATATCTCCATATAGTAGTATACATATTATTATTATGTGGATTATAAAGACAGGCATAATCATTAATATAATTCTTTCAAATTTCATGCACAGAACTGATATTTCTCTCCTTGTCACATTATTATTAAGAGTTTCTCTTACCTACTACTTCCTTTTTAACTACTTCTTATTTTCTTTTATTTCAATTGCTTTCTATTGAACTGCAAATTATTGGCTCAAAATTGGAGCACCTACTACGTACACGAAAAAGATATGATTTTTGTTCTGTTTTGTTCAGGAAAACTCTTTAGCTTTTCTTAGTGAAAAAAATCACAAGGATTTATGGAAATCTTAGGAAATGATTTACTGGAAAAATTCAGAAAAATATTATAGAAAAATATAATCATGCCTTGCCAAAGGCAGAAATCTTTAAGGAGCATAGGACTGCACTAATGAAGCAGGGTCATACGTCCACAAACTAGTTACAAATGTGGTGGAGTGGAAAGACATCACTTCAAAAATACGTAAAATATCCTAAATGGCCTTACTCATTCATATGGTGATGTCATACATTAATTTGTCCGATTTGCTTTTTGGTAAACTATCGAGACATTTTTGGATAACTAGTTCAACAGTTTCCTTCTTCAGACAACTTTTAGAATTTTAGAGCTAAGAGAAACTCTTAAACTGCCTAATTTTATAGATGATGAACTGACAAAAAAATGGTAAGACTATATGTCCAGGTTACATTAAGTTTAATGACAGGTTCTGTTTTTTGATCCTCAAACCAGGGTTTCAACATACCACACATTTGCCTGATATTAATTAGCTTTTAGTGAATACAAATTTGCTTCCTTGTAGTGTCAAGAGTTCTTTATTTTAATTAACTTGAAGTTGGTGAAGAACTGAATATATATGAATATACATGTTCATATTCTCGTCAAGGGCAGAAGCTGTATCTCCTGTGTCGTGTCCCCAGAACTTATTACAAGGTCTAGTACATAGCAGGAAATGGCAGGTGTTCAACAGACTGTTGTGGACCGAGAAAATGAGCTTCACAGACTTGGATCACATGCAGTCTTAGCTTTAATTTTTCTAAAGAGAAAAAAATCTAAAGCTCTTCAGTTTAACTTTGTTCAACTCTTGATAGTTTCAGACATTTTTCTCTAGTCTTTCTCCAGCTCCACTGTGTTTTTTAAGGTGAGGGAATCAAAATTTTGAATGAGGGTAGAGAAAGTTTTATTTCTAGATACCAATCACCTCCTTAAAAGTGGAGCTGCTTTGCATCATCTTACACTGGTGAACAGCAGCACTTATTTGACACTTTTCTTCCAAACTGTGTAAGTATAACAACACACTAATGCCTGCTGTTTTGACATTTCAATACCCCCCAAATATTGGTTTTATTTACTCTGCCTGAAAAAATTTCCTTTTCCAAATAAATTATAAAAACGTTAAACAAAGCTAGATACAGCATCTACTAATTTTTCTCTACCCAGAAAGGTTCATTAGTCTCTATATCTTTGCTGCTTGTGTTTAAATAAGTTATCTATATAATCAAAATTATACTGAGTGTCTAACATGTGCAAGCCACACAACATTCCAGAACCCTATCATTTCATTTGGTTGGTATAGAGAAGGATTTTAAAAGGCTTTCATGGATGCATGAAAAGGCCCTTAAGAAGTCTAAATAAAAAAACGTGTTTTAGGTTTCCATATGCACTGACTTATTTACTGCCTTCCACTCTCCTTCCACCCGAGGCACACCCTTCCTGTTTCTTAAAGAACTCTATGGGAATTTTATTCAGCAATCCTATCCCATCGTTCCTCCACCTCCAGTCATCCAGATGAACCCCAGAGTAACCCTTTTATTTAGTAATCCTGTCCTTTGTCAGATATACTACTAGAGAAATTTTTTCAACTTTTTAAAATTGTTGTTCAATTACAGTTGTACCCATTAGAGACAGAAGGAACAGGAGAGATTTCTAAGTTAAACTCCTATATATCACTGATATTCACCAGTGCTAAATCACTGAAGCCACGTACAGTGCTTAAGCTCTTTAACACATTAGCAAGCCTGATATATATACACAATACTTACTTGTACTCATCATAGACTTCCTGTTTGGGCAGTGAAGTCTCGGGATGTTCCTCTAGGGTATTCCGAATCCAGAAAAAGGCATGCTTTTGTTGTGCCCGACTAGATGACATGGCATTCTGATCACTAATCACAGAAGAAAAACACGTTTAGCTGAACTAGATAGCAACTCATTGACAATTTTTGAGCCAGGTCTAAATGTTCCACTGAATAACTATGTGTAAACACACTATAAATGACCAAACCAAACTCAGGACAAACAGCAGATGCCCAGTTATCTATCTATACATGGAAGTCATCCACCTGTGGGATGTGGGTGCTATTTTCTATAACTGGTGTCTGACTGAAGTTAATGCCCTGTCCCAGCTCTCCCTACCATCTCTAGAAGGAACACTGATAATATCGGGTATTCGTTTTGGCTAAAGTGATCTCTACTTGGATATTTGCTCACTTACTTGCCTGTTCATTTGCCTAAACTTACCAAACCTCCAACTTTCAAAATAAAAGTTATGGAAGCAATTGTTTATTTTCTATTTGCTTACCATTCTCAAATAACTACCTAAAATCTCACTAAAGCACTCAACGAGCCAGAGAGAATATAATTTCTTGTATAAATTATGTGAATGAAATTAATTCTGAGAAATACTTAAAAGAGTATAGAAACTTCAAGAACAGAATGCATGAACCAGCAATATTTCTCTGAGGTTTCTAATGAGACAATAAATATTTTAAATAATGAAATATAATACCCACAATCTTACATTTATCAGAAATTCATGCTTCATACAGGCGACTCACTATTTTCTTTTCAACATTCTGTGACATGCTCACCTGACAGTACCTAAAAAACTCTTGCAGTTAATTTACTGCTCACAATATTTATGTACTTATTCTTTGGTTTTACTACATAAATATATTAATCTGTTTATAAAATGTAACCTACATTGCATTGCACAGTGTTTACCCAGGTGCACAAATGAATTAGCAAAAACTGTAAGTAAATACTTAACCAAATATAATCTACTGTTTTGCCATTCTGTTTTCTGATGATGTTAGTTTAGGAACAGTGTTAACAATAACCACCAAAACACATGCACACACACCCGCCCCACACTGACTTCCCAGGGATTGCCCACGAACACTGCAATGAAGGCGAAGACAAGCAGACGCACCTTTTCTCTCCATTGCTGAGACCAGAAGGCAGCTGAAGGTAGAGGTAGAGTTTCTCTAGGTCTGTAAACTTCTCAACTTCTTGCTGGTTACAAAAGATGAAAAAGAAGGATCATTTTAAAAACATGGTTTCTCTCTTAAATTTACTAACACCTCTGTAAAAAAAAATACTGTCTAAATTTAAGCCAGATTGAATGGATCACCTGCCAAAGAAAACAAAATCTTGGCTTTCCCTCATCATTCAAATAATACAGGTTAAGCTGTTTGATAAATTTATTGCATGTAAAACAACTAAGGAAAAAATGTAACTTTCCTATGAATCCTTATATTCTAGGTCTAAATAAAACATAGATCAATGCTTAGATAAAAGTTTACCACTTTTAATCACATTTAAAGAATGAGGGTTGTACAGTATTACCAGAAAAGTACTAGACTGAGAGTTAAGAGAATATTTATTATTAGTTTTAGCCTACCCACTTAACTGGCTATGAGATTCCGATGCTCTGGCAAATATTCCTTAGAACTATAAAATGGATGAGATGATTTCTAGCATCCTTTCCTAATTCTCAAAAACCCAGAACACATGACTAATGATGCCATCAGCCTATGGATGGAAACCAAGATTTAAAAGTACTCAAGTATAGCCCTGGCTGGTGTAGCTCAGTGGACTGAGCGCGGGCCTAGGAACCAAAGGATCCCAGTTCGATTCCCAGTCAGGGCACATGCCTAGGTTGCAGGCCAGTTTCCAGCAGGGGATGCACGAGAGGCAACCATACATTGATATTTCTCTCCCTCTCTCCTTCCCTTCCCCTCTAAAGATAAATAAATAAAATCTTAAAAAGAAAGCCCTCAAGTACAACCAACATCTCTTCCTGTACTACGCAGATGTACTTATTCTTTGACTTGCAAGAGTAGCTGCTATTCGGAGAACTGACTGGTGTGATTTTCTATCACAATTGTTCTGCAATGATGTTGTTTTGTCTATAAATGTACCCTTTAAAATAATTTCTGCTACAACCAGGACTGTATAGCTTTCTTTCCTAACTGAGTTTGCCACAGAAGAGCTATCAATGTGCCACAAATCCGATTACAATAAAAATATCATTGTAAAATTCTGGTAGCCAAATTAATTGCATTGCAATTGCAAATGTGAACACATTATTTGAATACCTGGTGGCAGTATTTATTCTTATACAAGAAAGCACAGCTTAAACATAAATTTAAATTTTTAAAAAGCTTAAAATGATATAACTTACCTTATTCTTATTCTCATCAGAATTCACCCACAAAATAGCATAATTTTAGAATCAGTCCACAGAATGACTTAATCTATCAATTACATGTAAATAAAATAACTCCTAAACCCACATTTTTCCCCATTACACTGTCTGTGGGGTATTTTCAATTAGCCCTCGCTCCAACACCTAAATAGATTTACTAGCATTATCTTTGTAACTTTTCCCATAAAAAAGGAAAACACATACACATCTCCTTTCTCAATTGTTACTTAACACTTATTTTTTTTAAATCCTCACCCGAGGACATGCTTATTGATTTTGGAGAGAGGGGAGGAAGAGAGAAAAAGAAACATTGACTGGTTGTTTCTTGCAGACGCCCCAACTAGGGACTGAACTGGCAACCCAGGCATGTACCCTGACCAGGAACTGAACCCAGAACCTTTCGGTTTACGGGACGCTCAAACCAGCTGAGCCACACCAGCCACGGCAATACCTTCTTCACTCCAGTTCCCCCCTGTTCAATTTTTGGCATTTGTTTAATTTTGTTCCTCTTTGTGCATCCCATTTTAATCCTTTATTTATCCCTATTATCTCTTTCCCCCTTATTCTCTCTGTACTTTATTTTCCCTGCTACTTCATTAGTCTAGGTCTGTAGCAGACTTTAGTAATAAAGGAAAATGTATTTATGTATGTATGTATGTATGTATGTACGTACGTACATATTATATTTATATTTTCTTCCATCTTTCACAAGTGACTTATAACAACTATAAAAATATTGCATATCACAACATATATAAAGTCTGGAAATACATAGATGAACAACACGACTGTCCTTGCCTTTAAGGAACTTACAATGATTCTCATATTATTAAAATGTCTAACTAGCTGATTTCCCTGCCACCAACCTCTCCCCACCTTAATCTGTCTTAAATATAGTTCCTAAGATACTTTTTACTAAATGTTATTAACATCAATCACTATTAAATCCATATAGGTCACAAAAACAAAACAAAAAAAAATAGTATTCTGGGCAAAGTTTGAGAAAATGTAATATAAAACATCATTTCTGAATAAAGAAAATGTGGTACATAACAATGAAATACCACTGAGCCATAAAAAAGAACAAAATCTTGCCATGTGCAGCATGGATGGCCCTTGGGGGCAATATGCTAAATGAAATAAATCAGGCAGAAATATTGGATGATCTCTTTTTTAAAATTATTTTTTAAATCCTCATTTGAGGACATTTATCATTGCTTTTAGACAGAGAGAGAAACATCAATGTGGGAGAGACCTGCTGGACCATGGATGAACCCACAACCTAGATATGGACCCTGACGGGGAATCCAACATGCAACCTTTTGGTTACTGGACAATGCCCCAACCAACTGAGCCATATTGGCCAGAGCTTGGGTTATCTGTTTTGTGTGGAATCTAAACAATGACAACCGGTCAAAGAAAAAAAACAAGCCTCCTCCCTCCACCTACACAAACAACAAGCTAAATGGATATGGAGAACAGATTGATGGTTGCCTGAGATGGGGGGTGGAGAAATGAGTGAATGGGATCAAAAGGTACTAATTTGCAGTTACAAAATGAATAAGCCATGGGGATGTAATGAACAGCATGATGACTATTGCATATTTGAAAGTAGCTAGGAGAGTATCTCATCGCAAGAAAAATTTTTTTATTTGTAGTTATGTACTGTGACGGATATGAACTGTATTTACTGTGTGATCGTTAGGCAATATATACAAATACTGAATCATTGTACTGTACACCTGGAACTGATGTAATTTTATGTCAATTATAAATTTAAAAAATCAAAGAAAAAACATTTTTCAATAACTAAGAATTAAAAAAAACTTTATATTATTGGAGAAACCTTGGATTCTATAGTTTTCAAATTTTAAAGGAACTCTGTTCTTTAAAAATTGAAAACCATAGAAATTACACAAGAAATTCAGAAGATAATACAAATTAGGATACAGTGCCAAAGAGATGTTTTAAAAATGATGTCAGAGAAATAGTTTTGAAAAAGATCAAACTGTCCTGTTTTGTTTGTTTCTGCCTTTCAAACAAAGAAAACTTACTACTGTCAATTACTAATTCATTTGTTATGTGGGACTCAACACACAGAAGAAAAAACCTGAGTTTACTAATGCTGATAACACCAAAATTCTATGAAGCACAGGTGACCGAAATGACTCAAGTGTGTGTGACAGCATTCTAGCACAGAAAGGCTGAGTTCACTATGGATAATTTTGGTTTCGGATATACTATGACATTTACGGTTATCTATCAGCTTCCAAAGGAATGATTAGTGGTGTAGCAGAGAACTTATCCTTGTTTATCAAGGCAAGAACATCAGGTGGCAAGTCTGTTAAACATCAGATTACTTGATATGCTTTGTAAAGATTTACATATCGAGAAATTTGTTCCATGTTAAAATTCACTGGCTGTTAAAAAGAAATGTATTGGCTGGGTTAATGAAATGAAGGACCAAGTTGTTAAATTTTTAGAGCATTTAAAAAAAAAAGACCAAAGCATAAATTTTCAAAAATAGCAATTTTTAAATTTAGCCATAAAAACGAATGAAGTAGTGATACATGCTGCAACATGGATGAACCCTGAAAACATACTACGTGAAAAGCCAGACACAAAAGGACACATATTGTATGACTTCATTTCTATGAAACGTCCAGAACAGGCAAGTCAATCCTTAGACAGATTAGTAATTGCCAAGGATTGTGGGAAGGGAAGCAGGAGGACTGAATGCTTAGTGGGGTTACTTTTGGGGTGATGAAAATGTTTGGTACTGGATAGAATTAGTAGTTATATAACATTGTGAATATATTAAATATTGCCAATGGTAATTTTTTTTTGTGTATTTTACAATAAAAATTACAATTTTTAATACAGCTTAGCATATTTGAGAGACATATCCAATATATTTGACCTAAAACTTAAAATGGCAATTAACAAACATTCCTATTCATTAGACTTGAAAATCTTCATTTTCTTCAATGGAAGAAGTTAAGCTCTTAAAGAAAAGTTATTGAAAATGGTTTCAGGTTTAAAGGGAACCTCAAATATTATCTAGTCTATCAAATGAACTAAGGTGATAATTTCCTAAAATTGTGGTTGAAAATCTTGCCCAAAAGCCAGTAAGGACTTGTCTCTCACACAGTTCAATCTTTACAAAATACCCAAAAGGAATCTTTGAACTGAAGTTTGATTGATCTGTCGAAGGCATTCCAGAAAACCACTTTGAGAATTTTGGTAAAAACCTGTTTACTCCAAGTAAGCAAGCAGACCTTGTGTGTCACCAGGCCATTCACATGAGCTTATGTTCATGAAACTGCTTTTTCGAACCCATGGCTAAAAAAAGAAAGTAATGCTACAGACTTAATATCAAAAATGACCTAGATATACTTTATTCTTTCTCATCCTGGACAGAAAAGCTTGTGATTAATGATCAGACTCAACACTTGCTTAGATATCATGTGATCCCGAAGAAAATAAAGGTGTAATACAAGAGGTGTGAAATCAAGTTACTTTTGGAGGTTCAAGGTGAAGTTTGGTGTTTGAATCCTACCACTCAATCTTCTTTTCTCCTGAAGTTCTGGCTGTTGAATAACATTCACACAGGAACGAGTGGCACAGAGCTATCTAATGCTCCCATGTGGGGAAAATGAAGGGTGAAAAGAGCACGGGATACAAACAGTGCTCATCAAATATGCTATCTGCTCAACAGGACTTTCTCAGCTTCCTCTGCAGTTAGCTTAGGGCCATGACCTGAGCAAATGTGATGTGTATGATTTCTCAGGGGACATAGTTAGGAATCTGTGTGTCACCTTGATCGTTTTTACACCCTTTGTGGCACCTTCGAAGTCATGTGTTTCACCTGTGAGGCTATAACATGGATATGTCTGTTGATGTGAGTTCCTGAAGGACTATGTGGAGCAGATTTGTGATTTGTGCAGATACAATGATTTGTGCAGTAAGCATAATGTGAATAAGAATAAATTTTTGTGGTTCGGTGGCTGATATTTTTGGCTTACTTTGATAAAGCAGCATAGCCTAGCCCCTCCTGATTAATACAGAAAGTTAGATGTTTTCCCTCTATCACTTCTGAAAGAATGAAAGCTCCTTTCTACATATGCAAATAAAAATGTGGCGAGAAGATAAGGCAGATAAAAAATGTGGGAAGAACAAAAGGGCTCCTCTCTAATTTAAAAAGCCTTAATTTATTCATTTTTAGAATATTCACCTTATTTTGAAATTATATTAAACAAGAATATATGATATTCATATTTATCAAAATGGGGTATGAGATAAAAAAAAGGATTCAGAAGTACCAGTTTAGAATATACAGCCTTCGAGCTCTCTTCCACTTAATTTTACTTTAATAATAATAATAATAATAATAATAATAACCTAGTTAAAATTAAACTCTAATAACAGGGTCCTACATTATGACTGTTTGTCCTTCTATTTCGGTCCACAGCAATTACTCGTAAATTTACAGTCATTAAATTTGCATTTATTGATTTTTTAAATGCTTTTCATTACCAATGCTCTTAATATTTTAATACCCCACTTAAAATTAAAAAGTATTTTGAATAAAGTTGACAAAGTAGATACACATACATCACAATCCATATTTAAAAGATGTTAACTTTTTGCTACATTTGGTTCAGAATTGATTTTTCCACAGATTTATATAATAGTGTTATATGCATTGAAACTAGTTCATTTCTCTGATAAATAATTAGTTATTATAAAAATGTATTTTTTCACACAGCACTGCAATGAAAATCCTTATTTGTGTCGGCTGTGTCCCTGTGCAAGCGTTTTTTCTATGGTATGTTCCTAAAAGTAGAAGTACTTGGTCATAAAGGATGTACGTTATCAATTTTATTGGGTATTTATTTCCAAATTACTTCCCAACACTGTTATGCCAATTTATATTTTCCACAGCAATGCTACAATTTCTCTACATCCTAGTAAAAACTTAAGATATCAATTCTAGCTAAGCTCATGGATACAATTACCCAAAATGTCTCATTGTTTTATTTTACATTTTCTGACTGATGATCAGACTATCTTTTCATATCATCATATGAGTTTACGCTAATACAATGGTTACTTGAGTTCAGTATGCATGACCCCAACTCCAGAGATCCAGAGTTTCTGATTCAGCGGGTCAGGAGTGAGGCTTGAGAACGAACTGTATATTTAAAAATGGGGATACAAAAAAAATGGGATAGTTAAGATGTAGTCTATATGTTAATCCTCTGCTGGTTCTAAGTGCTACTAATACCTCCCCCTAATTACAGCTTATCTTTTCATTCTGTTTGTGAGTCATGTGATGATTTAATTCCAGGCAAATATATCAATCTTTTCATTTATAATCTGTGTTTTCTGCATCTTGTTTTGAAATCCTTCCCTAGCCCAGTATCATAAAGGTACCCCATGTTTTCTTTTTAAAGTTTTGTTTTTCATGTTTAGGTCTTTAGGTCTTTAATTTCTCTGATATTTATTTCCCTATAAGATATAAAGTAGGGAAGGACCTAATTAAAAATTCTGACAAGGTTAGCTTAATTGTCCTAGTATAATTTATTGAATAATTCACCAATTCCTTTCTATTTTTTCATGCCACATCTGTTATGGGATTCTTGTTTATTACAGGTTAAAAACAATGCCGTTTTTATTTTCATTATTTAAAAACATATTTCTCAGAGTTGAAATTTAAAAGTCAACAATTTATTCTTAAGACAGTCTTACAGCAAAATTATGATTCACTGATCATTCCTAACTTGTGTCACAGAAACTTTTCATATAAGAATATCACTCAGTAACTGATCAGTTATGAGGCAGCTTTCAGGGAGCTTTTGTAAATCTGGGGTTAACAGGCACGGATCCTATTCTATTGATAAATTAATACCTAATAAAAATATGAAGACCTATATTATATATTACAGGTGAATGAAGCAACTGCCACCTGAACTTGATTAATTAACCCTTCGAATCGAATCCATCCAAAGCAGGAGCACACAGTGGTAAAGGTACAGGATGCAGAATCAGAAGGCCTGGGTCGGATTCCACATTTGCCACTTACTAGCTCTATAACTGACATCAAGCAAGCTGTTCTAGCTGAGTATTAATTTTTAAATATGTAAAATGGTATTAAATTGCTCAATTTTTTTGGTGAGTATTGAAAGCAATTTATAAAATATATGCATGGTAGGTATTATTATGTAAGTATTCTGAAATACAGAATTGCTTAAAATTAGAGTTTAGCAGAAAAGTTTGTAATTCAAATTCCACCAACAGACTCTTTAATTTGAAAAAGCAAGGTATCTTAAGAAATTTAGGAGGCATTTAACCTGGTGACCTCCACCAACTTGGGAGGTGCACCCTAAGAGCGAGGCTCCTAGATTTTATGTGAGCGTCAGACTTGGCCATAGTTACTGAAGGCAACGTTCCACCAGCACTGACTTTCCTCAGGGAGAGCACAAAAAAGGGTGGAAACTATTTCCTCCTGAGTCATTAAAATTAAAATGAAGTTAGACAATATTTCTGACAATTGGGCTACTATAGAGAACAAAATCAACCTAAGCAGTATTGGTCAGAAATAAAAGCTTTTCCCCAGGTTGGACTTGGAACAAAATGTGTAACTTTCCATTTACTGTCTTCTGTCATTAAAAAAATAACCTAAAACAATATTCTTTATTTCATAAACAGTTAATTTTTAGTGTTTCTGTTTGTCTGCTTAGGACATCTGTCTCTCAACTGTCAATACATACCAGATGGATCGCAGAGAACCAGCTGGAATTTTGAATGTCTTATTACTAAAACTTGGAGACCGTCAAAGCAGATGGTAAGGAAATATGTTCCCACTCTGTACTGGCATAGAACACAGTACAAGGTAGTCTGAGTGGAGAGCTGCTCCTGTTTTTCAGGACCATCTTGAATCAGGCTGACTCTACAATTTCTCAAAAGTTAATAAAAAAGGATTTCTCCTGTTGGACATAAATTGTGTTTTCTGTTGCAACACTTCCCTCTGGTGTTATTCAAGTTGTTTTCCAAAGTCACAAAACTAGGGAAGGGCTGATGCAAAACAATCACAGGCTTAATGGAGAAGTTTTCATGCAAATCCTTGACAGAGAAATTATATCCAAGGTATATTATTTTCATTTCCAGAAGAAGCAGAAACTCTCCTGTTAAGATGCACACACCTTTCAAAGGACTGTCCAGGTTGACAATGACTGAGTTCCAATGATAGATGACCAATAAGTTTTATCATAATTAGTTCTTTAAACTTTACTCTTCCAACTGGTATCAAAAAATGTTTTTTTACAAAAGTTTTAATTTAAATTTGTATTTAGAATAGTCAGCTTAAAATCCAGAAACCGAAATTCTCCAGTTTGACTGTTTCTTCAGTTAAGCTACCATGTATGGAGGGAAAATATGAGTATACACTAATAGGATAATGACATTTGGACTTTTCTGCCCGTGATTTTGTGAACTACAAAAATAAAACAAAAACAAAATGTGAAAGCATTCTAATTCTCCTTCCCCTCAGGCGAAACTAATGCAGGAGCATAGTTACTAAAAGGACTCTTCACCAGTGTCACTGACAGAAGGACCAAAGAGAAAAGGACCTTATTCCACAGTCTTTTCAAGTGAATGGAAGCGGTCAACATACCTGATACTACATTCTCTCAGGCAGTTGTGAAAGCTGTCTGTACTTCCACAGGACTGAATAAAGGAGACAGAGAAAAGGACTCTATTCGTTAATGCTTTTTGCTTAGAGTTCTTAATTTTCAGTTCCCTAACCTGCTATGAGAACCACAGTTTGTGTGCGTGATGTTCTTTTGAGAGCCACCTACTATAAACAATAAGGGAAAACTGTTTTTCTATTCTCAGTCCTAAAAATTATAAATCCACCTTGGCTGGTGTGGCTCAGTGGATTGAGCATGGGCCTATGAAGCAAAGGGTTGCCGGTTCAATTCCCAGTCAGGGCACATGCCTGGGTTGCAGGCCAGGTCCCCAGTAGGGGTTACATGAAAGGCAACCACACACTGATGTTTCTCTCCCACTCTTTCTCCTTCCCTTCCCCCCTCTCTAAAAATAAATAAATAAAATATTAAAAAAATTATAAATCTAACACGAAGAGTAATTGTTATTATACTTGCATTATTGTGAGGATTTACTCTGTTTACAAACCTACTGAACTGATATAAAATGAAAATGGTTTTAACTTTCTGTTCAAAATGTTCTGTTCTGAAATAAGGAATGTGGTGAGTCTAAAGACATCAGTTACTAGGACACAGCTAAGAACTGCTGAATCAAGGCTCACAAGCAGACTTCGATAAAATGCAAAGTATTTCTCACTTTTTTCTTAGTAATTCTGCTGGGTGACCTGGAGAACTCACGACCACCTGAAGAAACACACACACACACACACACACACACACACACACACACTCAACTTGCCTTAACTACAATCAAGTCTAGAGGAATTCTGACTTAAAGCAGCTCTAAGGAACTGCAATGTAAGCACTGAAAAATTCACACTCCAAGGCACACATGTAAAATATTTCTGAGTAAATTCTATGTTTACTAGAAAGGCTCTGCACGTAAAACATAGAGAAGATTGAATTATGAAAGAAGAAAGTTAAAGAGATTGCTAAGGACATTAACTGTATTTAAACAGTGGTCATTTAAATGAATGTGCTCTAAAATATACTCTCTTATTTGTTTTAGGGCTTACTAATGAAGACAGAAGCTGAATCTCTGAAACTGAAATAATAAATAAGAAGGTAGGAAGGTTCATGGCTACATAAGTGCCCAAATAACTAAAGACCACATAAACGCTGAGACAAGGGCATATTGCTGTAACGCTTACACAGCCAAGTACTAGGGTCTGAATAGGCAGGGAGTACATAAACCCACGGACTGAGTCCCTTTGACATAGGGAGAACTCTCTGTCCATAGTTAAATTCTACAAAAAGTGACCACCACAGGATGATCATGTAACACTGCTCTGGAACCCTCAGGTCATCACCAGTGTTTCTGTATGCTGTCTGAAAAGACCCCTATCCACTACTGGGAGGGAGAAGGGTAGGGGCACTAGAGAGAAGGTCTGGATCATTCCAGTCACTGTGCTTCTAACTTTTCAGCGTGGAAAGAAAGGATGGTCCCTGAGAGCCCAGCTTCTGTTATGTTTTCCAAAAAATGAATTTCTAATTGATTCTTCAAAACTACAAAGCTACATCTCAACAAAGGTGTAGGTCACAGAGAGAGAGGAAAAGCCAGTTCTTTCGTTCCTGTCTCTGCTCCTAGTAACCTTCCCTTTTTTCTCCTTTAGTCTACTTTTCTCCAAGTCTGAAATGACTTAAAATGCAAAGACAGAAAAACTAGAATACTCTAAGAATGTATTTTTTTGTCTATCAGAGCACATTTCTCTGTATTATGCCATTCTTTGAATATTAATGCAAATTGAATTTTTCAGGTAATGGTGAGACAGCCATTGTATTTTTCTGTACTCCTCTTTGTGACAAGAAAATGAATTTAAAAGCTAGCTGACAATAATTACAGCGTTTTGTAATCATTATGAAATAGAAAAGTTAGCAAAACTGATCACGACATGGGCCTTAGTGGCAATTTAGTCCATCTGAGTTCCTAACGGGGCGGGGGTGGGGAGAATGAAAAAAAAAAAAAAAACAATTTAAAAAGTTCTTCCAAATGGCCTGGCCTTATACAGATTGTTTCTTTTTGTGATACTCAAAAGCCAGAAATGAACCCAGCTATTTAAATCTGGCACACTTGTCAAGTCCTATCCCATAACGCCCCAAATAAATTCCACACAAAAATGGTTTCTTTTGAAAGCTACCCATTTCTTCTCCACCAAATGACTGACAGAAAGACGTGAGGTTCTGAGACAGGTCTTTATTAATAGTCACCCCGGTGTCACATCACAGGATAAACCCTATCTCCTATTCTAACAATAAGCCCTGTTCAAGCCATAATGAATTTGAATCAGATACCCTGAACAAAATGTTTAGTTTCCATCCAGTCCGGGTCAAGCAGGTTGACACTGGCCATCACTTGGCATTCACTCCAGCAAGGAACTGAGGTGACAAAGCATGCTTTCTCCCATAAAAGAGGAAAGAGAGGAAGTCTCTTTAGGCTGCATCCACCTTACACATGCCTCAAGGCCCTACTACAGACTCTGGAGCACAGGAGAGGCAGGGTGCCCACCTGGTAAGAATTACCCCTTGAGAGAGTTACTCTTATTGCTGAGACAGTGTCACCTACCTCAGAGAGTCCCCCTCGAACAACACTAGTCTGACTCTCAGGGAGCAGGTATTCTACACCCGCGTTTCACGAATCTTTTAGATCCCATCCAACCACTTCAGCAGTAGGTATATTAAAAGAATTGGCTTCTAACCTCACACATCAACCATGGGATAGATTTGAAAAGTGTAAAAGTTAAATGAAATTACTCATTTGTCCATCCACTCATTCATCCTCCCAGCACTGAGTGCCTACTATGCTTCAGATATGACCTTTCATTTTGGTACCAGGGAGACAGGAAAAAAAAGCCCCCCAAATTTAAAAGTAAAACATATGTTACATGATGATGATAAATACTATGAAGAAAAAGTGTTGCAAGGGGGTACAATTTAAACTAAAGTGGTCAGGGAAGGTTTCATGGAAGTAAGAAGAATAAAAATGTTTTGCACCGTGGTTATTCAGTAAGGAAGACTCTCAAGACAGTTGTTATTCTTTCTTTTACTTTGCGTTGGCTTTTCATTGACTGGCTCTTGTAATGGCCAGGGCAAGAACTGACAGTGAAGAGAAGCCACATTACTAAGAGACAAAAACAGAAGCTGCCTTCTCACTCTCTCTCCTTATGAATGCTGTGATAGCCCCCCCAACCCTGTTAAGAATGGCTCGCAGAAGAACCTTGCCCCAAAGGAATCCAACACAGAGGTTACTGAATTAAGCGCCAGACAGGTAATGGGAATGATAAAAGCAGACGACAGGTAACAAAAATATCTATGTTGAGAAGCTAACACATGGCAGGGATGGGGAAGGCTGGAGAGCACATATTATGTTTGAAAGGGCAACCACTACCTAGGTCTAGTCAACTGTTGTCATGAAGAAGTAAGAACTCCATGTTTCAAGAGAAGCCAGACACATCTTTTTTGTGAACTCTCCCAATTTTGAAACATGGCAACCAATTTGGAATTTACAAAATGTCAAGTGTGGACCAAACAAAACACCTCTGCGGAACAGATCTAGTCCGTGGGTCTCCAGTTTAGCTCCCCTGGTCTACTGGGTCAAGGTATGAGCGCTTCCAGGGCCGTCAGCTCTGGAATGCTTGATCTGCTGGGCCAGGCCTGCTTGTTATTACCATCCAGTCCGTATCTGAGCAACCACATGTTTAAAATTCAGGGTGCTGGGAATATACGTTAGATTCAGAGCAAGCGTATGAATAATATGTCATAAAGCAAGATGAAATGATACTAGAAAGGTCACACCCAGGAAAGAGTCTCTATCACAGTGTTCCAGACAGGACCCTGGTGAGAATCCAGGAACTGCTGAACCTCCACGTAGATATCCAAGATGAATGAATAAGCTTTCTATCTACAGACTGCTTGCCCTGCTTTCCCCTTACCTGTTTCTAACCGGCTTATTACTATGCTAAATAGGATTTTTCAGAGGAGTTGTTCAGTACCCAGTACCTCTGTTGTGTTTGCCTTCCCAGGCTTTACATTTTGTAATGGACAACTTGCGTGCCCAGTTGGTTCTTAAGGTTTATCTAATAACAGGCTTTGGTGCCCTCTAAAGAAAATTTTTATAGAATATAGCTTAGGCTGTTGCTTTTTGCTTATTTCCCCAAGGAGGACAGACTCTATTCCAGTGGGGGTAGGAGGGGTAGGAGGGGTAAGGGGTAAGGGGTAGGAGGGGTAAGGGGATTACTTAATCAGTACTCAGGACCTAAGACACACCAACACACTCGACACAATTCCACTTTTTCACGTTTTCTACTGTGTTCCTTTGCAAGAGGACCCTACTGAGAGTTTTCCTTTGGAGGGAACCTATCTCACTATTGAATAATCTGAATGATGGCATCTGTCACCTAGTTTCAGGTTTCTTTAGTCCTCCATAAGGAACAGGCATTCTGGCAACCTCACAACACTTTCAACTCTTCTCTCCTAATGAAAATCTTAGGAAGTCCTCCTTTGGTTAACTCGCATGAATAAACCCAGCAGAGCTGACTTAGGTCAGGAACCCTCACACTCATCTGTGACAAGGAACTCACTGGACATGTTCCGTTTTTGCCCAGGTGGGTTAACTTCACTTTTGAGGTGCAGAACAGAGCATTCTCTGCAAAGCAGCTGTTTTATCAGGCTATGCTAAGTCACCAAGAAGGGCCAACACTACACTTTTTAAAACCTAGAAGTAGCTGGCAATACGTAAAAGTCCTCTCTTAGACCATGGGTCAATTAGAAAGCCCTAAAAACAAGGCAGCATATGCTTTTCCTGGGAGGTTTAAAATACGAACTAAAATGGATTTAAATACTCAGGCTCCCTTGTTCCTGGTTGTAGGCCTTTATTTCTTCAGCTGATGGGGAAAAGGTTAACAAAGACTGCCCACTCGTACTTGTATAATCTTTCTAGGATTGCTGTTGAACTGTCTAGTCCATCAGACGGAAGTATTTTTCTTCCTCCTTTCAGCTGATTTCCTGACAAGCTGAATGCTATTTACTGTTTACATTAGCCTTTCCTAACGGTAACCAAAATATCCGGCCATTTCCCCTACCCCCTACTCCTTTAACTGTTACTACTTCTAATTACCCCAAAGCAGAATTAATCGATTTAGGGGATCTGGGTATTGAAGCTGGTGGGAAGACTGCCTCCTGGTGGTATACACACCTAAAACACAGTAATATCAACAGGCAGCTCACATCCCAATAGCGCTATACGGTTAACCTGGGAAATATTGTCTCTATTCTAGAAACGTGCCCTACAGATTTTACCAATCACTTCCCAGGGTGCCCTAGATCACCAGTTTTACGAGAAGTGTTATGAGAGGAAAAAAGTTTGGAACACACTAAATACTTTTTAAGATCCATAATATGTCAAGGGTAAGATTTTGCCTGGACTATTTCACTGATTTTGAAAAATATAATTGGATCAGTTTTACAAATGTACAATGACATTACAGATCTAAAATTGTTACAACTCGAGAAATTTAGGACATGTAGGTTATTAAAATAAAGTAAAAACCAACTGTTTTCATTGTAAAATCATTAAAACATTAAAAAGCTATTTACAATTAATCTATCACAAATATTTTCATTTGTCTTTACTGATAAGCATGCAAAGTGACTTTAAAAATTATGATCATAAATGAAATTTTATATTTTTCACTTTTAGCATATTTCATAGTGACACAGTCTTCACAATTTTAATCACTTTAAATAACTAAAGTTATTTTATCTATTTTGTTTTAGTGAGCATATTGTAAGTTTTATAAATGGCATTTAAACAACCTGCCTATGAAAAACAGACCACATTTAGAATTACTGATTAGTAAGATCCAGTAAGATAATGCCAGCTTTTAATGTTTTCACTCCAGATCAATTTTAAAGGCAAAAAATTAATGTCAGGGACATTTTCTTGATCATAAAATAAAGCAGAATTTTAAAAATTCATATATAAGCTCATACTTCAAACACTTTTAAAAAATGATATAGTACATCATAGTTTTTAAAAGCCTGGGCTCTGGAGTCAGACTATCTGGATTAAAAGCCTAATTCTACAAATAAGCAAGTTTTAAGACCTTGGGTAAATTACTTAACCTGTCTGAACCTGTTTCTTCATGTGTAAAATGAGGATGATAACAGATTAACCTCATAGGCAAATTATGAGAACTGAATGGTGAAATATGTAACGCATTTGTCTGGCACATGGTAATAAATATTCAATAAATGCTAATAACGTCAACAACAAAAACAAAGCAACTCTTCATTTAGAGGATATTGTGTGTGGATTATACATTCTTTTTGACAACTACTATTTGTGAATAATTATTCAGCAATTATTTACTGAGTGTCTTCCATGTACCAGACACTGTGCTAAGCACTGGAGATACAAAGCCATAGAACACTGTCCTTACTCACAAAAAGATTTTTGGAGAAGGGAAATTAGTCTGGTGATTAGCATAGTGTATGGTAAAAACTTTAAAAGGGGTACGGAGCTTTTTATGGGGCTGTATAAAAGCAGAGGCATGAAAGCAGGGATGGCGTTAGGTTGGACTCATGCACACTACTAACCACCTTCTTCTTTGTCATCCCCTGATATAGAGGCCAGAGAACAAAATTCTCTATGTCCTAGTTTCCCTGGCAGCAAGGGGCACTCAAGTTGACATAACTCTAGAGCAGCCATTTTCAACCTTTTTCATCTCATGGCACACATAAACCAATTACTAAAATTCTGTGGCACACCAAAAAAAAAATTTTTTGTTGATCTGACAAAAAAATAGGTGTAATATTGATTCATACATACCAGGCAGCTATTGCGTTGGCTGTCATACTTTTTTGAATTTGACAATATAAGGGAAGAGAGTGCCTCTGACTAAATAGTCAGGTATTGCACGTTTTAAAAATTCTTGTGGCACACCGGTTGAATATTGCTACACTAGAGGTTATTACTCTGAAGTTCCTGAAGTGGGTTTTCAAAATGAAAGCAGGTGTCCTGGAAATACAGACAGAGCTCCCCTAGGAGAAAGCCTCTTTGCCTTTCCTTCCTTCTCCCCGCCTCAGCACTTAGACAGAAGGCACGTAAGTGCAACAGCCATCAGTGACATAGCACGACAAAAAATGACACAGCAAAAAGGAAAGAGCATAGGACTCAGGGGGCATCACTTAGTTATTACGCCACTTCCTGAATGCCTAACTTTGGACTTACTAGATGACGCAAACGCTATTTCTTTAAACCACCAATAGCTGGAGTTTCCTTTTATCTGCAACTGAAGGCATTCCTAGAAGATACATGAAGCTTTCTGAAAGTTTTTTGAACCAAGCCCAAAAGAAGGAAACAGCAGTTATCCAAGTGAAGAAATAGGAGAAGGGCACAGCTGGCAGAGCATCCACAAAGGCCTGGAGGGGGAGGAAGTACCGTGTTGATACTGGCATCCGTTCTACAATATGCACCCTCGGGCTTCCTGGATGGCTTCAGCCAGGTGATTCCCATCCTCCTCCATCTTCCACTGCCTATGTTTGAGGGATTCAATACTCTCCCCTCAATGCTCCCGCATGACGAACCTTCATTTTCAAATGGTGAGTTCTGTGATGTATATAAAATGTGATCCTTGACTCATGTTTAGACTTCTAGAAACATAAACTTATGGCAATTAAGTCAACAGGTCCACATTATCAATACACATACAATGCCTTCAACTGAAGCTGCCACGTGTGCTTACTGTGTGCCTGCCAGACACTGTATTTACACTAGTTATGTCATTTAATATTCACAACAACTCAGTGGGTTACACAGTATTTTCTTTTCTTTTTCACAGAACTAGATTAGGTTAAAACTGTCCTGGGTCAGACAACAATGGCAATAGTGGCTAGGGCAAAGGTTCAGTCTTAGGCCTATTTCATTCCATAGTCTTAGCTCTGAGCCACTCTGATGTACTTACTGTTAATCAGTTTCCCTGAGTTTCTAGCCTCTACACCCCTGTCCACTTGCCTACATCCTCCCTGAATCTATACAATAAAGTTTCAGTTCCTCTGGGGATGAGAGTGGGGTGATTCAGGATGGTTATCTCTTAATAGGAGAGCGTGGAAGGAAGGGGCATACCTAAGCTGAGTAGGAAAGAAGAAAAGGAAAGGATGTTAGAAAAAAAAAATGCGGGTATCCTCTCCCTTTAGAGAAATGTGACAAGTTCCATTCTTACTGGCAAAATGTGAAGTAATTCCAAATAACAAATTCTGGTGTTTTAACAAATGTATGGTCTCTAAAAGGCCTAAACTGAAGGTGGCAATCCTTTTTAATATTTTAAATTTCGATTTCTTTAATAATTGATTCATTAGTTCATACTTATCCATACATTTAACAAATATTTATTGGTCATTCTCATGTGCCTCTGGCATAATCCAATGAATATGTTCTTACACACAAGAAGCCAAGAACAAGTAAAAATGCTAATTATAATTCTCATAGATGGAAAGATGTATCAAATTCAGACCTGAGAAAGCACAGACAGTTTTCCAGAGAGGGTGATACCTAAGCTGAACCTTAAAATATAAGTAGATATCGCCCCTCCCCCAAAAGGAGTGGAGTGGGGTGGGGGTTGGTCTAGACTACTAAAACCAGAGTTTATTAACTTCAACACTACTGAGAATTTTGGGCAGATTAGTCTAGTATGGGGTGATGTCATGTTTTGTAGGATGTTTAAACAGCATCCTTATCCTCCACCCACTTGACGTTGGGAGCGCACCCCGAGTGCGAAAACCAAAAACATCTCCAGATAGTGTTCAATGTCCCCTGAGAAGCAAAGCTGCCTCCAGTGAAAACTACTGTTCCAGACCAGCACTATCCAAAGTGGTCTCCACTACCCACATGTGACTATTTGACTTCAAATTAATTAAAATTAAATTAAAAGTTCAGTTCCTCACGCCAGCCACATTTAAAGCGATCAACTGCTACACGTGAAGTGGCTACCATATTGAACAGTGCATATAGAGAATATTTCTACCACCATCCAGATGCTATCCGGATTCAGACCTTAATCCTCCTAGATCCTTAAGTGATCAGGTTAGACAGGAATTACATTTAGTTAACCAACCAATACCTTTCTTCCAGGTAGCTCACTAGGGTAAACAGACAAGTACCTGTCAGACTTTTCTTGGGGATGCCTACTGGCCTAATCAGACAGTTGTCACCTGATTTAGAAAGGAATGAATGGTTATTTTTATCCCACCAACCCCAGTGCACTCTAACTACCTATATTACACTGTGCTATGTCAGCTTATTATCAAAGTCCGTGATAGAGTAATTCAGCTTTTTGGCCATGACCCAGCTGTTATATGTGTTCCACTCACCCAAGTGTATCTACAACAACTTTATAGTCAATCTTTAGAATTTCAGTGTGCAGTCGCTGATTTTCTAGGGGATCTTAATATTCATTTACCTTCTGATAGACTTCTCTAAAACCTCCCCACTCTTAATATCCATATAAGGGAAAAATTCAGCACCACTCCTATTCATAAAGCTAGAACCAACTTCACTGATGGTTCAGAAAAACAGGTAAAGCTGTTATCACCTGGAAAGAAGGGAACGAGTAGAAATACTTTCTTTCTGGAGGGCACTCTTCCACCCAATGGGCAGAAATTTCAGGGGCTATTCTTGCCCTTCAGCATTGGCCCAAAGAGCCTCTTAACTTAGTTTGTGACTCTGGTTATACTGTATACACACACTCCTT
>PVKM010013915.1:0-29633 GCA_004027735.1 Carollia perspicillata | reverse complement strand
TTTAGTTTGTGATACAAAGAACAAAGTGATGATTGCTACTTCTCCCAGTGATGTCCAGCAAATGATTGATAGGAATATTTACTAAGTCCTGATATTTCTGGGCTTGAAATAAATCCATACAAAAGATATTCTTCTGTACTGGATCAATCAAGTTCCAGCCTGGCTAGAGGTTACGATAATTACTGGAAAGTAAATTGTTATGTTTTCGTCTGACTGCCTGTTGCCTTGGCACGTGTTACTGCCAACTCAGTCTGGAAACAATAGTGCATCGAGCCATCTTGGGAGACTTACATAACCAGCTACTATCATTTGAAAATTGTCAGCTCCAGTACCTTGCTACTGTATGTGTAGTTACACTGTTGGAACACTGATCTCAGTTTATTTATATCCTGACTGTTGCCAAGAACCATATTTTAGAAGGAAAATTAATTCTAAAGCTTCACCTTTAATCTTAATTCAAGCCATTTTAAGTTTGGTTACTAACGATAACCAAAAAAGATCTTAAGGGTTCATGAAAAGTTGACCTTACGTTATTTATTTTATCAATTAAAACTTGCGTTTAAACTTCAGGCAAACACAATTACCTACTGCTGTCTGGATTTATAACAACTGACTGAAAAAGTTAGCCTTCAAACAGAAAGGAATCTGTATATTTTCTCATTAACTAAAAGTAACATGGTAGAAAATTATTCTCCTAAACTCTGGACAGTTTAACAAATATATGAAGTAATCTCTATTTCAGTACTCACATATTTTGCACTATCAAAAGTAACAAGACACATGAAAGAACAGTGAAAAACAGGGGCCATAAAATCCTACTCAGCTTGAAACAATTTGTTCCAGTACCAGCAAAAGAATAAGAGAGAGAGGAAAAAGAACCTATGAATATAAAAAGAAAAAAAATATGCCACAAAAAACCTAGACGCTTTATGTCATTTGTTAATGGAATAATTTTTTGGCAAATCCAAAATACTAGCACCATATTTCAATAATAAACCTTTTCTTTTTAAGGAAATAAAGGGCAAGAAAGAGAAAAGCAGCATCTCCCTCATTTTTGATAGTGACTTTTTGGGAGATGTGTGGACATTATTTTACTTCCACATTTGAATAGTACCTGCTATAATTGTTGTTAACACCTGTGTAAACTATCAAAGCCCTGATATTAAGATGCTATTCTGTCAAAGCACATGCAGACTTCCAGCCCAGGCACGGCTAATTAATTTAGTGTCGTCATACTGCTGTGGAAATCCACGAAAACGATGGAGAAAATAAACTGACAGCCTAAAAACTCATCTTCAACAAAAGGAAGACAACAGAGAACTTACGAGCACTGCCCACAGCAGCCTCCATGGGGCCGGGGCCAGGCAGGAGAAAGTGAGAGAAGGGCCATTGAGACTGTCAAGGTGGCCCAGCATCAACACCAAAAAGAAAAGGCAAAAACAAACCTTCTGAGGAGCCCACCGGAGCAACACAAAAGCTACATTCCACTTTGTAGCACTAGAAGTCAGAATGAGGGTGAGGAAAGGACAGGCTCCACCGCTGTGATGGCAGCAAAGCAGAGGGCTGTGGGACCGGCAAAGACCTCCTGTAAATCACCGCAGGTATCAGCAGGGGGAGTACGGAAAGGGGCGTGGAAGAAGGGAACACGTGGCGGAAGGAAGTAGCGCAACTGAGCAATAAATGGCACTCATGCATGATACACAGAAATTTAAATTGCTCCCCACAATTGTTTACATGCATTTTTTTCAAAATTGTGATGAAATCACCTTTATAAAGACTATATAGAAGAGCAGAAAGAATTGAGGAAGAGATTGTGAAAACATAGTAGGAGATGAAACTAAAAAATATATTTCCTCAGAAATGAATGAACAACTGGATGGGACACAAATAAGACACTAGGAAAACAGAGGGGCATAGATGATAGACATGAAAAACATAAAATGGACATTAAGAAATTCTTTAAAAGTTAAGAGAAAATGAAAGGAAAAAAAGAGTGAATAGAGACTCAACATGCACAGAATTGGAGATAAGAGGAACAAAATCAAGGAAATAGAAGAGAATAAATATTTTAAAATAGAATAATATCTTACAATTAATAGAATTATAATAAAATTGATATTTTATTATTAATTTAATTATAACCAATTATTCATCAATCAATGGTTACAGCTTATTGATTTAATTATTAATAATTGTGTATTGTTAGTTGTTTATTATTGACAATTATTAATAGAATCAATAATTATATTAATAGAATAATTGTGTTATTGATTTAATTGTTAATATGCCATATTTTGTTATGTATGATGTGTACTTTTTGCCCAAATTTTTGAGGAAATGATAAGGATGCGCATTATACATCAGTAGTATCTGAAATAGCTTGTATCTGTTCTTGTGTTTTGTAATTATTTCTTACATGAAATTTCTTGTACCATAATATGTTCAAAAATAAATGCTAGAATTCCTTTATAATACAAAAACACAAGTATCTAAATATAAATAAATAAATAATTTAATTCAAAAATTAAAACAAAAGGTGTTTTTCCCTTGAAAGTTTGAGTCAAAAATGTGGGTGCACATTATACACGGCAAAATAGGCTAATTTTCCTAAAAGTAAGGAAGATTTTAAGAGTGTAACATTTATGACACATAAGAAAACTAAAGTTAGTTTTTAAAATTTGGAAACAAAGGATCCCTTGCATCTGGAAAATAATAAATTTCTTTAGCTTTTGGACCAGAGAGAAAATTCAAAGTAAATTGCAGAATTTCTAGAAAACAACAATAGCTAAAATCCTCTCCACGGAGAAATGCTATGGGAGAGTTTTAAAATTTTAAAAACAAAAATTTAAGCCTGATAAATTTTAAAATATAGAAATACAATGTGTCAAGTTAGTAAAGAAAAATAAATAGTACCAATAAATAATTCTTTTAAAACTTGTGCTTTGAAAAATGAAAAATATTAACCATCAGACAACCTAGTAAATAAAGAAAAATAAAATGTTAAAACATTAAGAAGTACATTGCAGAGGAGAAATAACCTAAGAAGCAGCAATTTAAAAAATCATAAGATTTTGTATGATCAACATAATTTTTCATCTCCAGGCAAAGTTTTCTTAAAAACCCAAATAAAATAAATAATTTTCTAAGAAAATATAATTTACCAAAGTTGAACCAAAATGAGACAAAATTTAAAAGGACCATTTCTACAGAAGAATGAGAGGAAAGTGTTCAGGAGCTAAACCAAAATCTTATAGCCCAGATAGTTTCACAGGAAAATTGTGCCAAACTTGAAAGAAGAAATCAATCCAATGCTGTTTAACTATTTCAGAGCAGAGGCAAACAAGGAAAACTTACAAATTCTTCTTATAAAACAAGTAAAATGTATATAAAAACCTAACAAATAGTGATCAACAGTGACAAATAACTATAACCTTTTTATAAGTATAAGTGTGTGTGTGTTTAGCAAATTCCATGACCCAGTGTGGTTTGGAGTTTGTTTCAGGAATACAGAAATAGCTCAATATTAGAAATATTAGGAAATCTACTAACAATATAGGAAGTTTAAGGAAATATATTACATAGAACAACAATAAAAAATAAAAGTAATAAAGAAATATTTTACATACAAAAAGAAAAGTCATGTGATCATGCTCTCTAAATACTGAAAATCCATTTGACAAAATTCAACATCATCTGATTTTAAAAAAACCTCAGTGAAGGGATACTTCCTTAACAAAACAAAACATATTTGTCTTGTCCTCAACTTTAGCATCATGCTTAATGGAAAATATTAGAGGCATTCCCAATAAGGCCGGAAAGAGACAAAATGTTCACTATTACCATTAATATTTAATATTGTGCAGCATGTACAAGCCAAAACAATTAGCAGACAGAAGTGATTTTAGAGACACAAAAATTGGAAACTATCAGTATTTGCAGATGATGTCATTTTGTCCTGTGAACACCAAAGAGAATATAATAAAAACTACTGAAAGCAATAAGAGAATCATTAGCATAATGAGATTTAACATAATAAAGAAGCCCTCTGTGTACCGATATGGCAATATCAATAAGAAACAAGGGGGGACCCCAAAAATGGAATTTCTGTATACAAATTGTGTATTTATTCTTATATGTTTAAACTTCAGTCACCTTCAAAATACTCTCCATTTATGCAATACAGCTATAGAGACATTTTTTCTGCTCAAAACAGTTTTTGAATACATGGATTTTGATGCCTTTTAGTGCTTCTGCCATTTTTGTTTCACCTCTTCCACATCAGCAAAATGTTTCCCTTTGAGGACTTGTTTTCATCCGAGGAAACAAAAAAAAATCAGCTGTGGGGAGATCAGATGAATAGGGAGGGTGGGGCGGGGGCTCATGCCATCTTTGGTCAAAAACTGCTGAACACTCAGCATGGTGTGGGCAGATGTGCTTGTAAATCACCCATCATGAAATGAGCAAATGTGCTGAAAGAGTCTTCAAAAAAATTCACTGAAGTTGAATGCAGCCTCTCACAACACCACCAGCTGGTGCACTGATACAGATGAGTTCCTACAACACTCACCTAGTGGGGAAGCCTGTACTACTAGGGGCCTGCCCTCCAGAAGATAATTATATTTTTTGGCAGGGAGGTCCCCTCTCATATGCTGTTAAATAGTATGAGAGAAGCAAGGTGCAAAAGAGTGGTATCATAAGTAATAAAATAACAGAGGTAAGAATATACATTTATATTTACTTGCATATGCATAAAGAAATTCTGAAAGGGTACATGAATAACAACGGTGATTATCTAGTTGGAGGTAGGTGGGACAGCAGAAAAGGAAACAAGGGTCACCAAAATGGGAAACTATTTTCTTTATAGTATTTTTTTACCATGTGGTATATTACTTAAAAATGAAATTTAAAATAACTTCTATTTTGTAACTACAAAAATAGTCACAGGGATATAAAATACAGCACAACGAATATAGCCAATAATATTGTAATAATATTGTGAAAACTGTGTACGGGGCCAGGTAGGTACTAGAAATATTGGGAAGGGCACTGTGTGAAATAGTATACATGACTGCCTACCTACTATTCTGTACACCTGAAGCTATACAAAATAATATTGAATGTAAACCATAATTGAAAAGCAAAATTTTTAAAAATTTTCATGACAAGCAAATAAAAGTTGCAAAAAACTTTTAAATAAAATATTCTAATTGAAAGAATTTTCTTAAGATTCTCAAAAACAACTAGAGCACGCCAGTTATTAAGCTACTGCCTCTCAGCTCCAAACCGGCCCCTGTGGTGGTAGGGCTGGAATTTTATAAATCTTATGTCTGCTTTGCTGTCTAGATCCAGGCTATGTTCCCCCCACAGGAGGCATGAGAGGGAGACTGCACGGCTGGAGGAAAAAAGAGACTTGTTCCTTCTTTTCTGCCTCCTGTGAGCTCCCTACTGACCTGCTGGTTTTGCTTCCTATTCCCTGAGTGGCATCCCTGCCAGACATTATTCTGGCGGGGGTGGTTCCTGCCCACAGCTACAACTAAGCCAGTTTGTAGTTTTTCCCACATGCCTTTCCCTTGGAAACATCGACTCCTGGCCTTTGCTGATGGTCTCAGAAGTCTGTTAGCATCCAGCCACACGGGCCCCCTCTGCTAAGGTTCTAAGCTTCAGTAGTTATAATCCTTCCCCTCTGGTCTAGCCCTAGAGGTGACAGCTGCTTCTGGAAACTATGTGTAGGGCACTTCATTGTTCTCTTTCAGCTTTGCATTTCTGCAATTCTGATGCAAGAGTGAACGGCTCTTTATATTAAATATTCTGTTAAAATAACTTGTTTTTCTCCTGTCTCCTGATTCACACCTGATTCTACACCAAGGAAATCTTTCATCTTATTTTTTAAACACACACTATTTATGAATAAGATTATATACTTGTGGATATGGATCATCTACAGGCTAATATAACTTTGGAAAATTATAGCAGGACAAGGCAGGTATTGGAAGAATTCATTCATGCAAAAATATTTCTTTTTCTTTTTAGAATACTTGGATAAATTATTTCCTGAACCATCATCACATTGATGTAGCACATCACATTGTGAAAGAAAGTACATTTAAAAAGAACAGAGTCTACCTTGAGAAGTTTCCTTCCCATAATATAAATCCTCAAAAAGAAACTCCACCTAACCAACCTGGATAATGATGATTTCATTCATTTTATTACCTGAAACATTTTTGTGAGGTGGTGCATTTTCTATAGTTATGCAAAGCTGACATGAACAGTTAGTTCTTCTACAAAGAAAAGTGTATTCACTCATGACCGAGGTTCAAAAAACCATAACAACACTTTACTAGTACTTACTGTTTCGTAAGTGCAACACTTAGAAAGCTACTGCTGTTTTGATGTAATACTAGTATTACATAAATACTACATATTAAGTGAAAAATGTCTTAATAGCTGTCAGTCACATCCTTGGTAAATATACTATGACAGTTGATACCATTAAGAATGTTTCTAGAAAGTACAGGTTCTGAAACTTGTCTGTACCCTGGTTATTAACTGTAGAACTCTAAATTCTTCAGATTCAGTGCACGCAGAGTTCCCACTGGATTCTATCCAAAGCCTGAGTCACGGTGCTTTGGTCAAAGTGTGCAGATTCACAGAATCAGTTCAGCCTTTGCAAACATTCCCCTTCAAAACACAGATATGTGGCCCAAAACATGATCTTGCAGAAAGATGCAGACATAGCAGTGAAGGACAAAGAAAGGAAAGACCTCCCAGAGCCCCAGGCCCAGCAGCGGTGCGTCCTACGTCACCTTCTAGAGATGCAAACAGGAAAGGGAAACCAGTAAAAACAGGCTCAATTATGGTAAGGTAGGGGATGAGCTAGCCCCTTTTTAAAATTCTGAGAAGATGCAGCAGCAAGTCACATTCGCTAAGACAACGAGCCATCCCTCCATCACCAACTCATTACGCCAACTTGGAATCCACTCATTAAACGAAGTCACAACAGCTAGCCTTCATTTAAGACCTAGAGGCTAGTCTTCTAGTAACAGATGCTATTTACTGAATTATATTTCCCACTATACTCTTTTGGCTACTATAGTCTGTGGTAGCCACAGACTACTTTATGTCTATTCTATAAAGATGCATTTTCAGTTAAAGTTTAATCAAGAAACAAAAAAGAATGAACTGTGGTTTTACAGTTTGAGTTTGAATGTACAGTATTATATATATGTATGTATCATCACAAGGATGAATAGAAATACATATACATGTATATACATATACATAGAAGTACAGCTTGAATAGAGATGTTTTCATGCTATCTCTGTGGCTCAGAATATTAGACCAGTAGTAGCTAGCAATTCTGATCTTGCATCAAAATCACCTGGGAAATAATTTACAAACGATACCTTTCCAGGTTGTCACTGTAGGCATAATAAAATAGGATTTCCATGAAATATGGGCCAGCCTGTCACCAGTTCATGGAACAGCATTTGGAGACCACTAGTATAGTGGGATAAAAATGCTTGTTTTGTTTTGGAACCTCTGTCCAATCCCCTGCTTGAAGTGACCCTGAATAGCTCATGGTATCTCTCTACCCATCAGTTTTCCCTTTGGATAAATGGAATACCTACTGCAGATAGTCAGAAAAATTAAGTGAAGAAGAGATGCATGTGCATGTTAAATCTCAAACAAAATTTAGATAATCTATTGAAATGCAACATGTCGATGTCTGGATTTTATTATGACATGTTGGGAAACAGCCCACTCATGACTATTCATTTACATTAAAGTTAAAATACTGGTTTATTTTGAGCAAGTTCAAGTCCTAATAAGGTTTTCCAAGGATAAGAGTGAAATAAAAGCCTTTTCTCGACAGGAGGAAAAATCAATAGCACTGATTTTGCTCCAATTCAAGAAAACTTCTCCCCAAATCCCAAAGAAGCTATACACCTAATCCCTGCTGGTCTAGCAAAATGGAAGTCCTCTGCATAACATTTCATCTCGGTGCCTTTGGTTTCAATTCAGTGTCCCAAACAATTTTAATGAATATCAACTTCTTACCAGGGCCTTTGGTTGAAACCTTAAATCCTATTTGGAGAAAAACGAAGGTAGAAGGAGCTGGGAGGTCAAGCTCACATCATTGATTTTATTTGTTTCCCAGTGATTTTTAAGGCCTTCATATGATAATCTAATCTTCAACCTCTTTCCAAGTTCTCAATTTTTCAGCGTTTACTATCACCTTTCCTCCTCCATCCCAGATCTTCTTCTGTGAAAAGACATCAAGAAGTCTCAGCCAGTTCCCTGGCTGGGTGGCTCAGCTGGTTGGAGCATCGCCCTGTACACCAAAAGGTTGTGAGTTTGATCCCTAGTGGGGGCACATCCAGGAGGCAACGAATCAGTTTCTCTCTCTCTCCCTTTCTCTCTCTCTCTGTCTTGCACGTGCATGTGCAAAAATAAGCATATCCTAGAGTGAGGATTTTTTAAAAATCTCAGCCATACAACATAGGGTTAATTTCTGATGGTTTCCAATTCCTTAAATTGATTGGCTACAATTTCACAAAGAAAGTAAATTTGCTCAATATTAAAGAGCTACTGAACTCACAATTTAATATTCTTTCTAATGAAATTCCTTCCCCTCCACCAAATTATCGTTCTATCAATTTCTTTATTCTCATTCATAGATCATGGCATTAGAAAAAAATACTGGCAGCCTTTAAACAGATTCTCCCAAACAATGGCAAAATCTAGTTTTAAGAAAGAAAATCTATTGCTAAGTGTCTGCAAGAAAACATTTTTTCTCTGACATGAGGGTTGGATTTTTCCCCCATTATTTATCCAGGTTACATAATGCTTAAATTATGCTGCTCTGTGGCACAATGATGTATACACAATGAAAATATCCTTGCTGGAATTACAATGGCAATTTCTCAATTTATGTGCAGCTAATCAACCCATTTGCTTTCTAGTGTAGAGCAGTAAAAGCTTATCTCATGCAGACTCACGGATCATTCAGAGCAATCTAATTGAATTTCAGGGCTAAGAGCATTGCACGACACGTGATGTGTCTCCAGTGGAGCTCAGTGCCAGACACTGCAGGCGTTACATAATCCCATGCTGTCGTTGGCAGGGGCCGCCTTCTTAGCCGCCTCGGTGGCTTGGCAGTCCGCGTCTCTTCCAATCATGCCCTGCAGCTTTAATCTGCACAGAGTGTTCACATGTACAGTCACATGTGTTGAGACTTTCACAGCCGCAAATAAAACAGGGACCATTTCCCCACTGGTAGAAACAGTGCATTAACACCAGTGACACAGCACACAAGATTACACCAGGATAGAAGACACACACGCGTGCATGCTGCAGCTTCTGAGTGAGAAAGCAAGCAAGCAAATATCAGATGTCCTACTTTTCAAATAACTAAGTGTGAAATAGTAGGAAACGTACATATTGGTCTCTCTCCCTGTTCCAGCTAGTATTTGGTCTTTAACCCCAGTTCCTGACAAGAAACTCCTAAAAACCCTTATAATTTTCGGAGTGACAGGCGTGTCTGACAGAGAGCTCCTAAATCCCTTGCAAATTCCTGGACGACAGGAGAGTCTTTTGTACTAATGAGGCACCTCTTGGTGGATTTCTGGGTGAGGACTGGTCCCCAGAAAGACCAAGTCATGGTTACAAGTTTGAAACTTTCAGCTCCTTCCCCCCACTCTCCAGAGAGGGAAAAGGACCTGGAAATGGAGGTAATAACCCACTGCACATACCTATGTGATTAAGCTTCCATAAAAGTCCCTTAAGTACACTGTTTGAAGAGCTTCCGGTTGGCTCCGCGCCTCTCCCCACACACCTTGTCCTAAGCATCTCTTCCATCTAGTTGTTCCGGGGCTGCATCCTTTTGTAATGAATTTGTAATTTAGTAAGCAAATGGTTTCTCCTGAATTCTGTGAGCGGCTCTAGCACGTTATCAGACTCGAGGAGGGGGTCACGGGAACCTCGGATTTATAGCCAGTCAGTCAGAAGCCCAGATAACGGCCTGGACTTAGACTTGGCACAGGAAGGGAGGGATCAGTCTTGTGAGGCCGAGCCCTTACCCTGATGCTATCGGTAGGCAGATAGTGTCAGAATTGACTTAAATTGTCAGACAGCCAGCTGGTGGCGAAGAATTGGTCAACGGGAGAAAAACTTACACATTTGGTGGCTGGACATAAAATGTGAGAATAAGGAAAATAGTGCCTTTTGCCTACACACTAAAATATAAAATATTATCTCTGCCATTTCCAATGAATTTCCAAAGGGGATGGTGTGGGAACAACACGTAAGACACTGTGTAGAGTAGAACCGACTGCTGAGTATGAGCTTGCTCTCCCTGGGCACGAGCCACAGGGCATCCTGCTAATTCCCAGTCTGATACACTCATCATTTCACTTCTGGAGACTGGAATACACACACCTTTAAAACATTAAGTGTGTTACTTGTCAGTTCATGTAATTCGATTTGAAACTACGGAGCTATTATATACACCCAGACATTTATCTATTTTCTATTTTATTGCTGATGTTGTACCCAAATGTAAATATATATAATACAACACACTCTTAAAAAATAAGCCCCTACCCATGTTTTGTTTCAAATTTTTAAAAACATATCATATACAAGATCCTCAACCCAGACACATGGTGGTATTTGCAGGTGTTTTTTAAAAAGGAGAGATTAGTTTACTCTATACCCGGACTGTGCTGTAGAACTGTCTGTGGTGATGGAAACACTAAATGGAGGAAAAAAGTAAAGACAAAGTACATGAACCATATTTTTTCTGGTTCTAAAGCATGTCTGTAATCCACCAAATAAAAATATTATCAAAATAATTCATGTAATATTAGAATAGCTAAAAATAAGCAGGCTATTAATTATAGAAAAGTATCATTAGACAACAGAATTCTGAATAAAATGTGACTAGATCCTTGTAAGTAACTTGATTTAGCAAAAACAAATTTGCTTCGATTTCATGTGTCCTCAATAAATATTTATAATTGTGGAGAACACAAAATATATATGGGATAAAACGAAATATTAATTTCAAGCCGTAGGCTACACTCTCAGAGTGGGGTCAATCACTTGTGGGAAGGTGGCACCTACTGATGGGCGGTGATAGTGCAGTCCAGCTCTACAGGCTTCTGTCCCCGTATCTGTCACCTTAGAAAAGAGTCAGAAAGAGGAGGCTGCAAAAGGTTTCGGGGCAGCACATGGTGCCACCACGAAGGCAGTGTAGACATGGAAGTCAAGGAACGGCAGAGAAGAGACACTCCAATGTTCCTGCGGACACTTCTCCTAAAGCTCCCCAAGCCCAGGTCCTCATGCTCGTCACTGTATCAATTCCTTTGAATAGTTTTTACTTGGGACTTATGACAGACACATAAAGCCCCATACTTCTCAAGTGGGACAGCCTTAGAAATGTATTTCAGAAGCTCTTGGCTGGACAACTACAATCTCTCCTACCTGTCCTCTCTGCCTAGAGCATTTCTCACAATAGCACCCCTGCAAGAGCAACCTTATCGAATCACGGATTGAAAATCTTTCTTTAGTAGCTTCCAGGTGACTGACTGCAAGGTTAATTCTTATCCCATAGCTCTTACTTCCAGACCTTCTATAAGTAGCTTTACTTTCTAAATTTATATCCCAGTATAACTGGAATAAAATTCTGCACCCTGTAAACGGGATTACTCCCAATAAGAACAATGCTCTGATTTTTTCACAAACCACTTCCTGAACTATTGTGCACTTACCCCTTGCCCTCCACACTATGCACTTCCCCAGATGTTCTCTGGTACCTTCTCTCGAGAACCTTGGACTCACCCTCTCAGGCTTAACAGGGTTCCTCTGCTGTTCATCTCTTGTTCTCTTCTTTGAACATAACTTGCACTTACCATTTACACTATTTCGCTTTCAGTCCCTAGGGCCCAGTCCTAGGCCCCAACCTCCAACCCTGGGCAACATCCCTGCCCGGCTTCCCCTGTCCCAAGAGCAGGACTCAGATACTGCTTCCTACCTGCTAGGTACTACTCGGTGTCCAGAGCTCTGCTCACCCTCTCACCCAGCCTGCAGTGCCCCTTTCTCCTCCCTCTTGCTTATGGAAGCCGCATTCTGTATTCATTTTACAAATGGCTCCTGAGTAACCCAAGACACTGTGATATTACTGAAGACACAGTGATAAATACAAAACACAAGATTCTTACCCTCCTAGAGTTAACAAGCCTGTTGAAGAAACAAATAATAAATAAGGTAAACAATAACAAAAAAAGAAACTGGATGCTTGCCATTTTCTGAAATGTGTGATGAAAAAATGAAGAGGGTGGCGTAGCAGAGGACAGCTGGGGGTTGTTACTCAAGATAGGGCTGTCAGGAGCACTGGAGCTGGGAGTGTGACAATTGAGCTGAGACCGAAAGGATAAAAGGAGTCCGGCACACCAAGAGCCAGAGGAACTGCATGCTAGGCAGAAGGAATAGCAAGTGCAAAACCTCTAAATGGGAAGAGATTATTTTATCTGAGGAATAAAAGGACATCACCATGGCTACAATATAGTAAGATAAAGAAAAGCGGTTTAGAAGACGGCACAAGGCAGATCCTGCAGGGCCTTGTTTATATTCTGGGGAGACACAGGAATTTTCTTTTAAAGAGGAATAGAAAAATGTCAAAGATTTTTATGACATGAGAATGGAATCACCTGACTTATGATTTACAATTATTATTCAGTGGAAAGAATGAAGTGGATGTTAGAAACAATGGAATCAAGAAGGTGAGCTAGGAGGTGCCGTGGCAGTCCAGGCAGGAGAGGCCCATGTCTGGGGGCAGGACAATGGGCTTAGACCGAGGTGAGGGGGCAACAGGTAGCTGGGTGTGTGCAAAAAACGTTCACAGACTGCAGCAATGGGATGGCTGGTGCATTTGCTGTGTGGGGTGAGGGATAAGGATGCATCGAGAACAATACCTAAGGTTGTGATTGAGCAGTTTGGTGGATGGTCAGGCTATTGCCTACAGAGAAATTCAGGGTGAGGAGGCCGCTAAAGACACAGTCCTCTGGACAGTTGAGAACCCGCTAAAATTGTTCCTCCAACCTGAAATTCCCTAGGACCAAAAAGCTCATACTGCTCTATTCCTGCAAAGTTAACGTAACCCTCATTTTTAGTCTCAAGCTTTATGAATAATTCCTAGGAAATGGCTTGTAGCCATCCCGAACCTGTCAAAATGTCTTTGGTGCATGGCTTAACATTCTGCCTCTAAAACCTACATAATTCACTTAGCAGGTAGCAGAGGTTTAAGGTGTATTATTTACTTTTCATGTGTACTCCCATGGCATAAACTCCACATTACACCAGCTTCCTGTGGGCAGATAATTGATACTTCCTGATGCCTCACAACTTGGTATTGTGCTTGGTACAAAGCAGGCTTTTGATAACGTTTGTTGTTTATATTGAAGAGTATAATGTTTAACAGGGGCATCAAATTCTTAAAGTTCTGTTAAACATGCACCACCAATCAATATGATTCCGGTAGAGCTGAACACTCAGCATTTTAGGAAGTGGAAATCAAACAATTACCTTTCAATCCAAGTACACTGGTAGACTTAGTGGGAAAACTAGTTCCAAATACTGATTTTAGAGAAATTATTTTTTAGTCAGTCTCGACTGAAATGTACTTATGCTAGGAATTCCCTAACTCACAGAGAAAATAAAGGATTTGGCATCCGCGAATCTGGCAATCGTGCCTAGTTCAGCAGCGGCATAGAGGGAGGTATCAGTACTGACAGCACGGTATTAACCTCTGTGAGGGAGAACGTGAAGATCTACTGCTCCTGTGCTACAAAGCAAGGAGGATGGCGTCTATAATACAGGTGGGGCAAAAGCAGGTTTACAGTTGTATGAGAAACAGGGTTTATTATTCTTGTATTATTCTTTATTAATTACTGAGCTATTTTCCATGCACACATGGCTCAGCCTCGACTTTTAGTTTAACTTGATGGATGAGACAGACGAAAGCCAAGAAGTCCCAGAGCCCACAGCTAATAGGTGACAGAGTGAGAGCCCCACTGGCCCAGACCAGTGCTCTCGACACAGCCCAAGATTACGTTAGTTGCCATATTTGGTCTACATTGAGTCAGATTGATTACGTTCATTTTTGATAAAGTTGTATACAGACAAGAACCTATAGATGGTATTTTGTTCTCTCATTCATCTGGGGTCAGAAAGCCAGCTGACTTCTCAATCACTTGTTCTGAAGATTTTGAAGTCTTCAAAGAAAGAGCCATAGGCCACAGAGTATTTGAACTTACTTGAGCCATTCTCTTGTGTCCATGTTTATATCATGGAAACCTCATTCCTGCGCTGTCAACAATAATAATTTTCTGGTGGTATTGATGATACCCTAAGGATCGACCTCCCCTTCTCTCTTTTTTTTTTATTGTTCAGGAGCAAATGTAGAAGGACTCTGCTATTCTCAGGCTCTCCCGGGGGGGCCATGAACTATGGGAGTCAGAACCGCCATGGTCTCCGGACACAGGGTCTCCCGCTTCCCATTCCAACTTCAAGAAGCGCGCCTGGTACAGTGCTTCCCGAGGTCGGTCTCAGCCTTGCGTTCTCCCCCATTGCTTTCTGAAATGGTACAAGTACAGCCCTGCATAGAAAGCCCACACGCTCGTAGCTTTGTCAAACACATGGGATTGCAGCAAAAAGTTCAGAGGAAATAAAGAAATAATTCTTTCCAGAACTATTTTATTTTCTCATTTGGTTCTCTTGATGTATGTATCTAATTAACAAATATTAAATCATAAAAAAGTTATATTCAGCAAAGAAGTAAAAAATAAATCTCTTTAAAGTACACCCTATTACGATTTAATTTAGACTCACTTTTAGTGTTGAGCTAGTAACATTTTTAGGTTTGGATACAGCCTCTGAATGCTTACTATATTTGGTAAGATAAATCAATCACAGTACATTGTTCTCATAAATACCCTTAAGAGTAAGATCAAAGATGAGTGGGTCAGCATGTTAATTTTTGCATAGAGTTCCCTGGATTCCCACAGATACCCATGGACTTTCCTAACGCACCTCACTGTATTCTGTACGTTAAAGAATCCGAGGCACACGTGAAGTACAAACACGCACGACACGCTACAGCGTTACGTGTGTAAGACATGTTAGTAAATGTGCCGAATGTGACAACAGTGAACAGTAATATCAGATAAGTGATTCCCACATTCCAGTCGGTAACCCAATTTTAAACATTTATTTATCACACACAGGTTGTGTGTATTAAATTGGAATAAAAAGCTACATTGAGAGAAATTCAGTGGACGACAGGTATAAAGATTGGTTTAAAAAAATGTTCCTGGAATTTATCACTCCTCCTAGCTAGTGACGTATGTGCAGCGGTGCTCTGATGACTGCTATGCTTGCGTGGCTCAGACTTCCTCTCTGCTTCCAGAATAATGCACCTCGGTCTCATTTTTAACAGGTGGCATTTTCTCACATACGCCTCTGATTCTCTGCCATCATGTTGTGTGCCTCACAGTCACTGCATTTACATGCAGTATCTATAAATGTGTACGTGAATGACACTAGACAATTCCCTTTTCCTAGGCAGTTAGTTCACTAACTGATCATTTAGAATCTCATGGGAGAGATTATACCGGAATCAAAATTAAAATGATCCATAATCTCCATTTAGCTATGCAAATAGTTACCCGTTGAGGACAGAAGGAGTTACTCTGTGAATGGTCTTGAAGTCTCTTTCTCTTACACTGTTTTTCCTACCTTTGTTGACACGAGAGAACAGGTTTTAAAATATGCAAGGAGTAGAAAAACTTGACACCTAAGAAAAGAAAATAATGCTGCCTTACAATATCAGGAAAATATTCTACAAACCAGGATATTTACAAAAGTAACACTACAACTTGACTCACTTTCTTTTTTAAAATAAAGAAAACTTATCATTTCATTGTCAGTTCCCACACAGAGGCACAAGGAATAAGGCATTCAGGTTGGGCTGTGTCATGGGCTAAAAGTGGTATTCCTGTTTGTATGAATGTCTTTTTAAATTAATTTTATCTTTTGGTGGATATAAAAATTAACTGGCCACTTACAAAATAAATATAAAATTGTGTGGTTTACATAACTTGTAAATAGTAATCAACCATTCCTCCAGAAAAGGTACATTTTTCAATGAAGCAGTTAAGCACATATTTAGCTATGAAGGACCGGAATGACAAATTGCTAAAATGATATTCCAGAAAAATCATTTAATTTCATTTGTAGTACATACAGAAACTCCGGAGCCTATATCTGAAACTTCTAATTCTGCACGATTGTGCTGAAACACTGTCAAAGTGCTCCAGAAAAAAAAATAAACTGATCTATGCTTTCGAGAGTGAGTCCAAGGCTGAAGACTATCACAAACATTAAAATTCTTTCCAATTTTCAAAATTCTCATTTAGTGTTTTCAGAACCAGGCAGAACAAATTAATGTTTCAATCTGATGCTCAAACATCTGTCCATGTGCTCATTGGTGTCACTGGGGTGTTCACACCAATCATCTGTTTGATTTCAACATTAAGACATAAAACAGGAAGAATGCAAAATCCCTTTTCTATGTTTCTTTGTTGGTTTAGACTGATTTAAATATAATGTTTAGAAGTAACTTCCTGAATCTCTGTCTGCAGATGCCAGCAATCTGCTCAGCACATCTTGGCCGCCCTCAACAAAACAAGCATGAGACATGCACACAGAAACATCGGTACACGTCTTACCTGTACGTAGATAAAAGCCCGAGGTGCTGTTATGGGCTGAATCGCATCGTCCCCAAAATGCTTATGTTGAAGCCCTAACCCCCATGACTTCATAATGGAATCATATTTAGAGATGGTGTCTTTAAACAGGTCATTGAATTAAAACAAAACAAAGCCATTAGAGTGGGCCCAATCCAATATGACTGGTATCCTTACAAGGAGAGGAATTTGGACAAAGACACATGAACAAAGAAAAGACCATGTGAAGTCACAGAGAAGATGGCCATCTACAAGCCAAGGAGAGGATTCTGGAACAGATCCTTCCCCTGAGGCCCTCAGAAGGCATAAACCCTGATAACACCTTGGTCTTGAATAGCCAGCCTCCAGAACTGTGAAAACGTAAGTTTCTGTTCTTGGCCAGTCTGTCGTATTTTGTAATGGCAGCCACAGAGAACTAACAGAGGTGGTATATCATTCCTTTGTATCTAATCAAAGCATAAGATATAACATATGGCAGGTTCTCAATAATTGTTGGTTATCAACTAAAACCATACAAGTGAGGCCCGGCTCTGTCCATAGAATGAATCTCTCTCTGGTGCCGAATCTCTGAACCAGGAGAACACTCCTCAACGCGCCTGTCCTTCTCACCATGTGGAGTCACTAGCCATTGGCAGAGTGGGCCTTTCATTTACTCCTCAGCGTCTGGCCTAATTCTGGAATAGTGTCCCAGTTTTGTGAGATTCTCCTCCCTCCCTAAAACACAGGCACAGCAGAAGTATTCAGAATGCTCTTTCCAGAAAGTATCCTTGGCAAGAATAAGATGGTATGCAAACATGTGAATCTCATTTTACTCTCAGAAAATGGCAGATGTAGGACAAAGCTGACTCTGGCCCATCGACCCCAGAAGAAACAGGGCTTGATCGCAACTGTGAGATACATTCCCAACCCATGACACAGCCTTTAGAGAGAGCAAAACGTAAGAATCTCTTTAACTCTAAATGTAATTTTTACATGATTCTAGGTAAAGCTGAAGAAATAACAATTTCATCACTCATCAGTGAGTTACCATATGTTCCAATTTATTAACTCTCCATTAATAATAGAGTACTCTGGCTTTTAAAAATGAAAATGAAAACCCAAACCACTTATGAAATCCTGAGAATAGAGCATCTCTTTCAAGATCTTATAATGAGAGCTTGTAATCTACCTTTAAAGATAGATTAAATTTAATGTTGAACAGGTAGGCTGCTGAGGAAGAGAAGACCCCGAGGCACTGTGATCAACTCATCTCCCTTCAAAATCAGTCACTTGCTGTGTTTGCTGTCACTGGCTTCACACACAGATGGCGTCTTGCTGACGGGCCTTAAGGTCCAGTGTCTGTGCAAGGTGCCTTTCATTCTTAATGTTAAAAAACTATTGTATTAACTGAGCAATAATTGAAACAATTTAAAATTGTGCTGAATTACTGATCCCTAGAAGTAGTAGTAAAATAAAACAGGAGTTAACCCCAGAAGTTGCCTACAAGCACCTACAATGTTCTTTCTACGTGTGCCGCTTAAAGATGGTAGAGGACACACAGTCCGGCAAAACTTTATCCACAGTTCTTCAGTGGAAGATGTGCTCATTGTCTCATCCATTACAGAATTTTCAATTATCTTCTCACGCACAGGTATGATTAGGAATTAACACGCATCAAACGCCATTAGTGAACATACTGAATAGGGTATTCAAGGTCCCGTTCCAAATCATGATTCAGTTTTAAAGTTTATACTTTCAGAGTAAGAAGGAATAATTATCTACCTTGGGACTGAATCAGGCTCATGGGAAAGTTAAGCTTAAATGTCTTCCTGAGGTTCTTTCACGACTTCTTTTTGCAAAATTAATGCAGAGCCATTATTCCAAGGCCAGTACATGTAGCTAAGTAGAGGAAGAGAGGTTCCAAATGCAAAATGACCCACCAGTGTTTGAGTTAGACATTTTACCCCCACTTTGGAAAGAGAAGTTTTTCATAAGAAAAATCTCATGTGCTATGAGACAACTATTTAAAGACGGTGCATAGAAAGTAGCAAAGAATCCAAAAAGAACAACTTTGATGTCAGTCAAGATTTCAAAGATTCAGATTTATCAAAACAATTGGCAAACAACAGTCCACGATCCAAGAACAAAAAATGTTGCAGCAGATGCCTTGTCAAAAGGCTACAGACTGAGAAGTGGCGCACTCACATCCATATGTTTACTCAGCCTTGAGGAAAGATAGCCTCAGTCATTGCAATTTTGGAGAACACAGCGTGCCTGTGTACAGTGAGTGGAAGCTTTTTTTTTTTTAAGTAACTGTGAGCCAAGATTTCTGGTTACATTTGGAAAGAAGTGGCATACAGAGTTAAGTGCAACATGAATAGAAAATCAGCCAAATAACTTAAATAATCTAAATAACTCAATCAGTCCAGAGAAGAAATGACAGAAGAAATTGGAGTGGTCACTGTTTGTTTTGGCCTGCCTGGCAGCCTTTCCCCATCTTTTGGCAACAACGCTCCAATTCTCTCATAAGGAACCACCCCTCCCCTCTTCCATGCTGCTTTGCCAGGACTGTTTGTTATGCCCTGTCTTAAACAGCTGCTCAACAGTTGGGTTTGTGACTCTGAAACCTCAAGTTAATAAGCAGAGGAAAGGAGCAAGCTAGCAACTGGAAAACGAGAGGCCAGTGGTTCTGATTAGGTCAAAGGACAGTCATCACTGGGGCAGCCAAACAAGCAAGCTGAATGGGAAAGAGTAAAGGTCAGCCAGTGGGATGGCTGAACTAGCTATTATGAAGCACCAGTCCCTGGTGATGAAAACTTCCCAGGTGTTACTGAAAAAGTGGGTGACAGATATGGAGGGCAGAAGGTCAGTGCAGCTGCAGAGGTCAAGGCCCTGAGAAGCCAGAGTGTCAGATGCACAGCCCAGGTGGATTAAAATCACACCAGACGATGGCAGGTCTGGGGCCCAGACGCGAATGGGAGCCAGGTTCCAAAATCTGGGGTGGATGACAGGGAGTGACAAGGATGTTGGCAGATGCCAGGGTGATACAGTCAGAGGGCCTTGATTACCCTCAAAGGAGCTGAGGGTTTTTTTTAAAGGGCAGAGGACTCAGTCTAGAAATGACAATGAGCAGCAAGGACACAAAGCCTCTTCACATGGTGGATGAGAGAGAAAAGAAACGCCACTTGACAGAGCTGCTGAGAAAGTGGGATGGCCTCAGGGGACAGTGAGCCTTCATTCAAAGCAAGAAAGTGGAGGGAACTCCCAGAGAAGGAGGTAAGGATAAGGAGTGTTTGCTGAGTGGGAAGGAGCAGGAGAGGAAGAGCCTGCGAGATGGAGGAGGAGAGAAACAGCAGGTCAGGACAAGGAGATAACACAGAGATAACAGCAGGGCCGGGGTAGGTGGTATAAGTCCGGTGGAACTGAGATCAACATTGCCTTCCAAGAGCATGGGCAATCGGCCTAGCGGCCAGGGGCCTTGTCAACTCTGCCATGGGGGTGGGGACTCAGCCAGCTCTACCAGTGGTGCAGCCTATTTGCAGAAGGCATCAATGAAGAAATAACGGCATGCAACATGGTGGTCGATGGTGAGAAGCCTAATGAGAGAGTATCCTTCTCAGAGTTTACCCAAGTGTGAGGTTATCGCTGGTTCCCACTTACCTTTTAGGAGGTACTTCCCTCATTACTGTTCTTTGGCCTTTTGAGAGAAAATGAAATCAGCTCATGCCTGGGATGGAAATCTGGCAACAACAACTGCATGTCTCTGGGCCAGTATCTTCAGCATTATTCCACCGATGTGATATTAATTATAAGCAGTTGATCTGATTTTAATTGTTCACATGCCCTCATTTCGATTGTTTTGTCCCACAGATGCATTAGACCAAGCTGCTACACGTGTTCGTTAACACATCACATTAGCTTTCCTTCTGCCATCAATGTACAAGTCGTATAGTCTGGACTTTGAGTTTTAGTTAAAAACTCACCAAAAGCTAGGCACAACCGAGGAAAGATAAACACAACAGCTGCACTGAGCTATCTGTAAACATTCATAATGTTGCGTGTTGTTTCATTGTAAGTAACTAAGATTTACTAAAACAACAAAAGGCTTGAGACTCCCAAGCACCAGACGAAATGTGCAGAAACCAAACCCACCCTGAAGGAATCAGTGAGGGGCAGATGCTCAAAATCATTAAATGTAAGAAGAAATACTTTCAGGTGGTAATGTTATTTTCACAAGGAAATTGTTTTCCTCAGACAGCCACGGGTGACATTCCCACAGCTTCGTAAGCTGAGCTGAGAATGCAATGGAAGGCAGTCTCACACAGTGACCGTAAACAGGGGCTCTGGGGCCAGACGGCCTGGGTTTCCATCCTGGCTCCATCACGTTTTTTCACTTTTTTTTTTTTTTTGCCGTGTGACCTTGGGCAAGTTCTGTTACCTTTCTGTGCTGCAGTTTCCTGAATGTATTATTACGAGGGTTAAAACTGTGACGCATTCATGCAGGTACCTGGCTTTTATTCGCTAGGCAACACCACAAAGTGTGAGCTGTAACTGTCATTCAGAGAGCATACTTTACTTACTGAAAGTGGGGGGGAATACATTTCCCTTTTTATTTTTATTTTTTTAAGGTTTCTTGAACTTTGAGCCTTCTTCAAGAGGTAGTCAAAGGAGTAAAAGTCTCCAAGAGGTGGTTCCAAAATGTAAAAGCAAATTTAAATGATCATTTATTTCCCCCAGCATTTTTTAATTCTCTACCACGCGGAGAAGCTTCGTATACCCAGTACAATCAGAACACTTTGAATCCTATCCCTGCTTTGCCATTACAAATTATATGACTCTTACTAAATCATTCCACCCTTTGGGGCTCAGTGTTTATATCTTTAAATTGGAGAAAAAGACTGCCTCATAAAAAGATTTATTGTGAGGGTCCAAGCACACACACACACACATACACACACGCATTGTTGCTTTGCGGATAGCTTCTCTGGAGATGTCGTCAACAATAGTTAAACAATAGTTATGGCACTTTGGTGCCGCATGCACTAAGGAGGTTGTGTGTGTCTACTCTCTGAAGACCTGTCCAAATACTAGTCCAGAGGTGACTGTATCTGATAGAAGAAGAGAAATGGATCACGCCCCATCTGTCTCCCAACATGGATCTCCCTTTTCCTTTCCACGACGGTAGCAGCACAGAGCAGTTCCAGACAGCGACCTTGTCCTGTGGCAGGAGAGCCTGATGCTGCAATAGATAGTGGACTCAGCGGCTAGTTGCTCTAGTTAATCCGACAAACTCAGCTTCCCAGTTCAGGTGACTGAGTCTGAGCCTCTCTCCAGGGCCTTAGTTGCTATCATGTTCTGGATTTCACAGTGGCTGTCCCCACTTCCTTTGTGGCTTTTGCTTGTCCTTCTCAGGGAAGGGAAGTTCAGTGGCTGCAGCCTTTCTCCCATTTGTCTGCCTTCATATCCGGTCACCCTTCCTTTGTTCCAGGCTCCCTTGGCTGAGTTTGGCTGAGTTCCCATTGTTATGATGTCCGGGGACACCCCCATTTCTTCCCCTTTTGCTTTCCAAGCCAGGCAGCGAGCAAAGACTACCAATACAAAGCCCATCAGACATGGTGCTTTCTGCAAGACAGTCTCCTTCACCAGCTCCCTGTGTCACAGCTCTCTCTGCTGCTGGCCAAACTTGGCAGCAGTGTTAAGTATCAAGAAACCTGCCATTTCCTGAGTTACAAAGAGATGCAAAGTAGAGCATGACAGGATACTTCCAGAATCTATTTCTTGGATATGATTAGTGAAGGTCAACATGTTGTACTTGCAGAGAGTCAATAACATTTATTACTATTCTGTAAATCAGTCAGTCAGTAAGCAATAAGCAACAACTGCATGCAGGGTGCAATGCTGGACACAGGGAATATTGCAATGAATAAGATCTCCAGTCTCTGTCCTCAATGGCACACCACTGGAGTACGGCGTGTGGTGTGGGACTGGAGAGAAGTACAGTATGCCCTCATAGTATCTCAGCATCAAAAGGCCTCCTGGGCATTTCTTCATCTTATGCATCAGACTTATCCTAAAAAGTTTCTAATTTATTTAAAATAACAAAAAATGCCCTGGCAGGTGTGGCTCAGTTGGTTGGTCGCCATTTCAATTCCCAGACAGGGCACAGGCCTGGGCTGCATGTTCGGTCTCTGGTTGGGGAATGTGCAAGAGGCAACTGATCGATGCTTCTCTGGCACGTCAATGCCTGTCTCTGTCTCTGTCTCTGTCTCTCTCTGTCTCTGTCTGTCTCTCTCTCTCTCCCTCTCTCCCCCCTTTTCTCCCTCCCTTCCCCTCTCTCTAAAATCAATAAGCATGTCCTCACTGAGGATGAAAAAATAAATAAGATAACAAAAAAACAGCAAAGAAAGTCTTCAAAAGGCATGATAATAAAATGTCTACACTAAATAGACATAGAATTTTTTAAGTGTTGAAATAACTGCAAACCAGTATAATATGGAGATAAAAGAAAGTTATCATGGAAAGCTTCCTAAGTTTAGGTTAGATTTAAGTGGAAATAATTAATATGATAGTTTAATAATATATTAATTTTAATGTTTCTCTTTTTACTTTGTGTTTTTTCTTTTTTTAATTTTTTATGATATCCAAGTTTATTTTTTAATCATATATCATTGCTCACCTATAATCATGAACTACCAAATGTCTCACCCTTACTGAAGGCAATAAATGCCTAGCTAAATTTTCAGTATTGGTAATATTTTCATCATGACCTTTTAGTCATTGGTCTCTTCAGAATCATAGCATACCTCAAAAACCACAGAGGCAATAATGTCGACAGATTTAAAATGGGAAAGTAAAGGCAAAGTGTAATTAAGGATTTTATAATTTTTATAATAATAAGGTTATAATGACTTTAATAAATCTGATAAACTTGTCACTTTTACAGCCAACCAAGCTACCAGGCCAGCCCTGCAAGCAAAGAGTAAATTTCTAAAAGCCACTGTTACTTTGTACCCACCTTCACTGATCAAAGTTTCGTTGCCAAGATGAAAATATAAAATAAAAATTCCAGTGGAAGAGTGCACTAATGTTGTTTCTAAAACAGATCTCGTATTGTAAGGAGACATCAACATATTTTCATACTTCTGACTATTTATTCATCTCATTAAAACAACATACACACACTTAGGTTTACAATATAGGGATGATTAAGATGATACAGCATATGACAGTAATGAATTACTGCAGCATTCTTATTGTACCCAGTTTCAAAAAACATTAGAACATTACAGAAAATTGTAATCACTTCTAAAATATATTTAATGAGGAATTTTACAAAATGCAACTGATTCTAAAACTGAAATGTATTTTCCCTTAGCAAAACAGTTATCAAATTCTTAAGCTACAGTGCACCCTGTGTAGAAACTCTACTTAAATTTGTTTGCCTCCTAGAAAGTGAAATGAGAATATGCGTAGAGGGTGAATGATTCTGCAAGACTCTTACAGTATGAGGAGCTTGATACAATTTACAAATTCACAACAATACAATTCCTGCTGAGACTGACGGGTCTGTATATTTCATGCAGGAGTTAAGTTTCTTGGTATAATTCTGACTGTCTCCTTCTGCTGCTCTTCAAAATCAGAAATAAAGGATTAATTACAATAATTTTGTTCCTACTAAAGAAAAGAATAAATTCTTGTTAACTCAGCTGACAGTGAAGTCTACAGTTCTTTTTTAAAAAGATGGAATATGTCTTTAAAATAACTCAGGGCATCATTTCTTAAAGATCTTTATTCCTCCTCCCTCCAGATACCAATTTCCAAACCAAGAAGCCACTGCCTGCCATCACTGCTCGGTGTGTAAATACCATCTGCCCCACCGGGGCTTTGGTAAAGATCACAGCTCTCAATTAGAGGCTGTGCTGCTTGTTGAATGCCACATTTCCACAAGGGGCTGGCTCCATCGCTCATCTTATACAGTATTGTTTAGAGTTTTTATATTAATATGCAGGCTACTAACACCATAGGCCATAATCACAGCATAGGGTTGGGGAGCTCTGATATTGATCTGTAGGTCTATAAACATTAATCTTAAAAATCCCCTGTAGCTATTGCATCCTGGTGTCCTCAGTCAGCTTGGTCTAAAATCATCAAGTTTTTCCTAAGCAGTTCACAGAATAAATGGTTTGTGCTTTCCAGTACACCTGTGCCAGTTTTATCAAGAGTCAAATTAAAGAACTTTTCATTTTATTTAGTTGACTATATGAGGAAATAGTAGTCACATACCCTGACTGGCTGTAACCTACGAGTTAAGCGGTGAGCTCAGGAGACAAAGCGTTCGGGCTGGAATACCAGCCCTCTTCCACCTACTAGATGTGTGACCTTAAACTCCACACTGCAGTTTCCTCACAGTGAAGGCAGATAATGATACTTCCTATAACACACAGCTGGTGATTAAATAATACATAAAAAGGATCAGGAACAGTATCTGAGATAGAGTAAGCTCCCAATAAATGCTAGCTATTATTACTTTATAACAACCAGTGCTTAAAACCTCACCACAGCTATTGTAGAGATTTTTTCAGGCTTTCTCTGCAATAGTATTCCAAGAATATATGACAGTTTAAACATGAGCATTTTAAGAATATTGAACTCGACTAAACATCTTTGTTGTTTTATAAATTATAGGTCTGTCAGTGTAATTTAAGAGTAGATAGGAATATATTTGCAGGGAAAATTATGATTGGCATTTGAAATAGGTCAACTTCTTTTACTACAATGTAAGGAAAGTGACTTTAAATTTCCAGTTCTACAGGCTATCAGTGACTATCGCCAGTTCTCACTATTTTTTCCAGTTCTAAAGTACAGAAGCTACAAATCTGATGTATTTAGGATCAGTGGTCTGTGACCTTTATTATTTACAATTTATATATGTTGCTCTATTTTTATGAAATTTGTAGTGCTCTAGAAATCTGAATGAAAATATATAGTAAAGTGTGTAATCTACAGAAAACTGAACCCCCTCCAAATCCTGAAAACCACACCAACCCTCTGAACACAGTCCTTATTTCCTGCAACAATCGCCCCTCCACCCCTCCGCCCCCCACCCATCTGAATAGAGGCCCACCTCTGTTCAATCTATATAGCTCTGTTTATCTCTAGTCCCACCTCCAGACTACCAGACCCGGACATAACATATATTTAAATCCACAAAACAAAGGCATGGTGCTCTCATGAAGCGACTCTTTTCAACAGGTGTTTCCTTTCTCGTGGTAGATCGGTCAGGGATACAGGAGTAGAACAAAATGGCTTTAAGGATTGAGAGCATTAGAAATCACACTGCCCTAAAACCATTTAAAACATTCCCTCTCTTCTCTTTCCCTCCTCAAATTTCCCAATACACATATGTTAGGTGCAAATAAATATGCCTGCTGTTCATATGTTAGGTGCAAATAAATATGCCTGCTGTTGTTATCTTTAAAAAGCCTTTCAAATGTGGCCAATCCCAAAGGGATACTGAGCTCTCAAGTTTGTTAAGAGTTATGTTCTTCGTAATTTTTTGCTTTTCTATCAGAATTGACTGAACAAAGAATACTTACATGGAATTTTTATAAAACTCAAGTAACTTTCCCCCTTAAAGACTATGGATAGTTTTCATGTTTCATCCTTCAATATAAATAAATACTATAACATGCAGTACCTACGTGATTACTAGATGACCTCACATATAAATACATGTAACAGAAAATTACATTTTCCTTCGCTCCTATTAGTACACTGTTGAGAATCTTCAAGATAATGCCTCTCTCAACGTTTGGCACAAACTTAGGAACGTGAAACAAGAAAGAATATTAAGTAAAATTAATTTAGGAATTGTAATCAAAAGTATTATAAATGGTAAATGTTTGTGAGATAATTGACTATCAGACAAAATGTAGGTAAATGTTGGCTTCCCTCAACATCTCTTACAGGGAAGGCTGGGGAGATCAGGAAACTGCAGTGTCAAAGGCAGGGAGGGACTGCGTTCAAGGGCAGCTGGCTGCACCACAAAGTCAAGTCACGCTTCACTGCCCTACTTTCAGACGTTTAGCAGCTACCCATACACTACTTCTGGGACTGAAGAACAAAGAAACAAAAATGAAAATAGAGATTTTCTTCTCAGGCGACATTTTAAATTTAAATGAACGAAGTCTTAAATGTAATATTGGGAGAGCTAATGTGAAGCACCCTGGGATGTGTTTTTTGTTTTGATTTAACTCTCAGAGCTCTCTCGGGAGTGCTCCAATACACAGACAGCAGAAATCCAGCTAGCTGCTCAGGCACCGGGCAGCCAGGTGCCGGGTAACCTGTGCGACGGGATGCAGCGCACCCCTCTGAGTCTCTCCACGTCGCACATGTGGGGGCCACGCTGCCTGCTCTACATGCCACCTGGAATTGCTATGGAGAGGTAGCAGGATATTTTAAAATAATTGGAAAACAGCTAAGTGATATAAATTTAAAGCATTTTAAAACATGCATTCACACTTAAACTGCCCTACTGTCCTACATAGTAATTCTAATCAGCCACAGGTAAACTCTCTATATTCTATGTGTCACTTCTCACTGTCAGGAAAAGGATCATAGTGATAGATTGGATAATAGCCTTCTGAAAGACATCTAGGCCCTAACCACCAGAACCTGTCATGTGTCACCTTACATGGCAAAGGGACTATGTGGGTGATTAAGTTAAGGATCTTGAAATGGGGAGATTATCTTGGATTATCCTGGTGGGTCCAATGTAATCACAGTGTCCTTGTAAGAGGGATGCAAGAGGGTCAGAGTAAGAGAAAGAAGTGACAGTGTGTGGGGGGGGCAGGGTGGAGAGGGGCTCCTCTCTGCTGGCTTTGCACATGGAAGATGGAGTCACAAAGCAGGGAATGCAGGCAGCTTCTAGAAGCTAGAAAAGGCAAATAAATGAATTCTCTCCTAAAGTCTCCAGAAAGAACGCACCCCTGCCAACACCTTGATTTTACCTTTTTGACCTCTGAAACTATAAATAATAAATTTGTGTGATTTTAAACCACTAATGTTTTGAGAAGTAGGAAACTAATACAATCCTGAAAACACAGCCAAGTACCATCCCACTACTGGTAATCAGGGTTTCTTCTGAGAGCACATGGGCTCTAAGATAATAGCTTTGGCCAGTTTTGGAATCGGTTACTCAGGGGCATGTCACCCAGACTGGTGAGTCTTTTGATGGCTGCCCTCCACTGTCGTAGGGGATGGAGCACCACCTGTTTAAGCAGGGCTAAGTGACAACACGTAGAGATAACGCAGTCCTGACCCTTTCCCAGTGTAGCTATCTGCATCACTCTAGACCTAATATGCATTCCTTTAAAATTTCCTGGGAAAAGCAGAGTCTTCTACTTCCACTGGTAGAAGTGCTTCTCATTCCAATTCTAATTCCAAACTTAGAATTAAAAACCTACCCAAAATCTAGAATTCTTTCAGCAATATTTTTTTTTCTTATTCTGTCTTTAGTAGACATGGAAATGACGGAATGATACTTACAAGTAGTTAAATGACTGCATTTCCACATTATTTAATATTTTCTTGGATGTTTTCTAAGCCTGTATCCATTTTGGACATTATAATCTATCTTATATTCTGTCTGCCTATGACTTAAAAGTTGGAACCAAAATCATGCTGTACAAAATATATTAATCTTTATTAATAGTGATACAATATTTTTAAAAGTTGGCTATGATATAATAAATAAGATTAGACATTGAAGAAGGAGTTCCAATTTAAACCCCATTCTGGCACTTGCTATGTGACTTTGGGGAAATCACACAACTTCTCTGGGTCTGAATGACATCATTTATAAAACAAGAAGATGGGACTAAATACTCAGAAAGAGCCCCGAGGGTCATAAGAGAGAGACACAAAGTCTTTCAGTAATTCCAACGAAAAAGTAGTCACCGCTGGCTGGAACAGTTGGTAAGCACTATCCATTAGCTACTCCACAAAGATAACGCTGGGGGTATAAGGCTTGTTTGGACTTTAGCAACCCATGATTCTAGATGCAGCAAGGTTCCGTGCAGGAAAAGCCTGGAGGACTTCCCAGGCACACTGAGTAACACAGATTTCTGGACGCTAACAGATGAGGAAGGGTGGGGGCAGAAAGCATAGGAGATCTCATGGAAGGCCTGGAACACCAAGACAGTGCAGAGCCCCTGAAGGCCTCTGAAATGCTCTCATGATCTCTGCAGACTACTGGAAGAGCCCGCTGGGCCCTGGCTGGAGTGGCTCAGTGGGCTGAGTGCTGGCCTGCAAACTGAAAGATCTCTGGTTCTATTACCAGTTGGGGCACATGTCTGGGTTGCAGGCCAAGTTCCCAGCTGGGGGCATGCAAGGGGCAACTGGTTGGTGGATGTTTCTCTCACACATTGATGTTTCTCTCTCTCTCTTTCTTCCTCCCTCCCCTTCTCTCTAAAAAAATAAATAAAATCTTTAAAGCAAAATAGTTCACTGGCACGAGAATTGTACCCCATGGTGGCCCTTAGCAAGCTGTGTTATCCATGGCTATATCCCAGGTGCCCAGGCACGATAACCGATAACCAGCAATTAACAGTTACTTGCTCACAATATACGTGTCAGACGACTGAGGGAATCACCCCAACTAGCCTTGCTCATCTTCACTTTTCTCTAAAGGCTTTGTCCCGGTGGTGACATTCACATCTTAGCATATGCAAATGGCACCCTTGGAGTTATGAGAACAGCAGCCCTGCCTCCCATCAGGAAGGTTTTAATGAACTAGACTACTGGAGTTTTCTAGACAAGAGATAATGAAAGCCTAACTATCATGGG
>PVKM010013914.1:0-29677 GCA_004027735.1 Carollia perspicillata | reverse complement strand
TAGATGAAAAAATGAAGGCTACACTAAGTGAAATGAAGGAAAATGCACAAGGAACCAATAGTGATGGGAAGGAAACTGGGACTCAAATCAAAGAAATAGACTAGAAGGAAGAAAGAAACAACCAAACAGAAAAGAATGAAGAAACAAGAATTTGAAAAAATTAGGAGAGGCTTAGGAAACTCCAGGACATCTTTAAACGTTCCAACATCCGAATTATAGGGGTACCAGAAGGGGAAGAGGAAGAGCAACAAGTGGAACGAATAATAAAGAACTTCCCCAACCTGGCAAAGGAAATAGACTTCCAGGAAGTCCAGGAAGCTCAGAGAGTCCCAAACAAGTTGGATCCAAGGAGGAACACACCAAGGCACATCATAATTACATTAGCCAAGATTAAAATGAAGGAGAGAATTCTAGAAGCAGCAAAAGATAAGGGGACAGTGACTGTCCCCATGGGAACTACATGGGGACTGCAAAGGAGTTCACATCACACTGTCAGCTGATTTCTCAAAAGAGACCTTACAGGCAAGAAGGGGCTGGAAAGAAGTATTCCAAGTCATGAAAGGCAAGGACCTACAGCCAAGATTGCTCTATCCAGCAAAGCTTTCATTTAGAATGGAAGGGCTGATAAAGTGCTTCTCAGATAAGATCAAGTTCAAGGAGTTCATCATCACCAAGCCCTTATTGTATGAAATGTTAAAGAGACTTATCTAAGAAAAAGAAGATAAAAAACATGTATAGTAAATTGAAAGCAAACTCACAATTATTAACAACCACACCTAAAACAAAACCAAAAGCAAACTAAGCAAACAACTAGAACAGGAAGAGAACCACAGAATAGAGATCACATGGAGGGTTAGCAACAGGGAAGTGGGAGGAGGAGAGAGGGGAAAAAGGTACAGAGAATAAGTAGCAAAGACAGTAGGTACAAAATAGACAGGGGGAGGGCAAGAATAGTGTGGGAAATGTAGAAGCTAAAGAACTTATGACACATGGACATGAACTAAAGGGGGGGATGTGGGTGGGAGGGGGTGTGCAAGGTGGACGGGAATGAAGGGGGGAAATGGGACAACTATAATAGCATAATCAATAAAATAAATAAAAAAACAAAAAAAACTAGACTATGCAAAGTTTTGTGTGTAGGTACAATGTTTTGGAGAGGTGGTTCATAAATTTCATCAACCATCATTTTGCAATATAACAAATTATCAAGTTGTATAATTTAATGTGTGTCGATTATATCTCAATAAAGACAGGGAAAAAACTATATGCCCCTAAAACACAATAAGTAAATGTATCTACTTTATCTTTAAAAATCCTACAGTATTTTACTAATAATTTAGACATACAGAAATAATTGGGGGAAAATATCCTATAAACACACACACAGTGCTTCTACATTTTACTATGTAGTAATGAAAACTTTGTAAGGTTGAGGCCTCTGCTTTTTAAAAAAACTAATTAGTTTGGCACTTCCCTAAGAGAACAGGTTTTTAAATGTTTATAATCTTCCAACACACCATCCCACTATTCTGATTCTCTCCCACTGGAAGCGGTAATTGCTGTAGAGAGAGGATACAGACATAGTTTCTATCTCTACTGATAGAGTACTTACTGCTTGGCAACACTACACTAGTGTTTCCTTGCCTGCATACTTGCCTCCAATGTACAAGGACTACATCCACATCAATGTATAACGATGACTACGCGGCCAAAATGAAAAATAGTACTTGACAAGCTCAAGAACCTTAAATGTTCACTGAAAATATCTAAGACTGATGTTTCCCACTGAATGCTCCCTGGGTTTTAAACTGAGGTTTCTAATGTCTGCTTTCAATAAACATGTTTGAGATACAAATTATGGTAAAGATGCACTACTTCTGTGATAGAGCATTTCTTATTATTCCCTTATTGGCCTGGATTTTTTCATCCACTGCACAATTTATTCTAATATGGGAAGCAAAACATTTATATACTCATCAAAGGGAAAAAAAAGTATTATCTTCAAAAGTTATGTTTGTCTAAATGCCAATTTATTCTGTTGGCTTCCCTTTTTCACACATGAGCTGGGCTGATGTAAAGTTACTGTTCTTTAATCTCCTTATTTTCAAGTAACTAAGATTTTTTTCTGGAACCTGTAAAAGTTATTTTATTTTTATTTTTTATTAAATTCATTCAGGTGACATTGGTTAATAGGGTTACATAGGTTTAAAGTGTCCCTTACTATGGTCCATGATCTGATTGCATTATGTGCCCACCACCTGAAGTCAAATCATTTTCCATATCTTCTAAATCTGGGATTTATTTTAGAAATAGCACACTAACATAATGTGATGTAATTACCCACACTTAAAGAGAAAAGCACAATTCTAGGAAGAAAAACCTCCACTGTATTGTGAATAGTCAGCATAGATTAATAAGCAAGGGGAAAGACCTATAGATAAGTTATCTAAAAGTCAGCAGAGAAGTTTTGAATATTAAAACGGTGGGGTACCAGAAATTCTGGTAAACCAGTAATGAAAATCCTCATAGAATGAGTGTTATGACCTCATTTTGTCATAGTCCAGAGAAAACTGCAACAAGAAAGGGTAGTGATTGGTACACGCTGATGTGAGACACAAAACTGAAGTGTTAGGAAAGAAAATAGAATGGTCTAGAATTGACTTTTCTGAGTCATCCCTTAATAGAATGAGTATGTTTCATACATTCCTAATTAACTTTTCTGTTCTTAAAATCTACTATTACGTATCTCTTATATTTACCTCTACTTTTTATTCTGATATTTTCCTTGTTTGGAAAAAGTTTCAATTTTTAGTAGTGGCTATTATTTCATAGTTGAGAACATTTTATTCATTTAATATTTGTTGAGTACTACAGAGCAGACAGTGGTCTCAGCACTAAGGATACAGTGATGAAAAAGCTAAACAAACCTCAAGTCACAGATTTGATGCGTAAGCATAATAACTAACATCTCAGTTTCCTGGATCACAGTTTATGAAATCCTGCTCAAAGTAAGAATATCCATTTCAATATGGCAAATACAGACTACGATGATGGTGTCTGGATATAGTAATTTCTGTAGTATATATGGTTCATGCATTTCTTTTAGTGTATGTTTAAAGACTGGCCACATATTAATAAGAGGAATAATGTTGTACTTCAAAAACTGTTTTTGAATAGTGGTATGAGAGAAAGGTACGGTACGAAGGGGTAGTAAATTGTCTTTTTTAAAATTAAATAATTTCTTTGTTGCATTTTTTATTACCATTTACTCCCCTTATATGCTCCTACTGCGCCCCGCCCCGACAATCTCCACAATATTGTCCATGTTCATGCTGATCAAGAAAAACAAACAAGTACTGAGAGATAAATCAACAAATGTTAGCTTCAGGACCAGAATCTTAGTATGGCACCATGAGACAGATTTTTCCAAGCCCACAACTAATGGAAGTGAGCCTTTTAAAAACATAATCTCAAAAATGACATCCTATCATTTTTTGCTGTATTCTTTTTGTTAGAAGCAAGTCACTGGGTCCAACCCACACAGAAGGAAGTGAATTGAAATTTTGAGGAAAGTCACTTCGATGGAACAATAAATTTTCTTTGCTTTCTGTACATATTTGGTATGTTTTATCTCATGGTCTGCAAGCATAAGTCCCCATCCTTGCATTCCAGTAGAAAATTTCTGTAATATTCTGGGTATCCCACCATTTTTATATTATGAACTTCCCTGCCATCCTTCTTATAACTGGCTGTAGGTCTTTCCCTTTGATTAATCTGTAGGGATTGTTTACATATTACAAATTATTAAACTGTACTGTTAAGCAATTTATAATCGACACTCACCACAATCCCATAAATTTCGATATTATAATGAATAACTTCTAGATGAGAAAAAAAAACAAAAAGACAAGGAGGATTTAAGTGACTTAGAGATAGGGATGGCAGTGGTAACATCAGATAGGACTCAGATCCATAAATCTCTAGCTTCTTAGGTGTCAAAACGTAAGTCAGGAATATTTTTCTGTCCCTAGCTTCCATATAATTTTTCATGAACACTGGACTGCAGGAGTGAACATATATACTGCTTAGAAAAAAGGAAACACAAAATTAGAGTATTTTCAAAAATAAATCTAAAAACACTATAATAATTATAGCTAAGATTTATATAGTACTAACTATGGGCCACATAATTGTTATTATTTTATATATGTTATTAAATCTTCACAGCATTCCTATGGTGTAGGTAATATAGTAATATCAACTTTACAGATAAGAAAATTAACAATTTTTATGTAGTCTAAACTAGTATATTTTACTCCCAAGCTAGTACATTTTACTGCCTCAAAAACTAAATGTTATAATGGGCTTCAGAGTTAAAGAAAAAAGTGTCCATTTGGATATCTACCTAAATTATAGATCTAATCACCACATTCACAGACCAAGATTTTAGAATTTGTGAGGCAAAATACCTTGAGAAACGTTAATCTAAAAGTTAGTGTGATGAGATTGTTAATCTTTTAAACAATGATAAAATAGAAATCAGGAATATAACTAAAAATGTTCAAAGTAAAAAGTTTTATTCAAAAAGCATCTACCCACTGAAATAACTTTTTAACATATTAAGTACTTATTAGTAGGTACAAACATATGGGGAATATTCACATTCATATTCTAGTTTTTTGGCATATTTATTTTCATAACCAGTAGTCAGACAATTTTTGTCATACTTACAAAAAACCTAAAATGACTTCTGTTTCCCTCCCTGCTTCCAATCTCTAGTTTCTAGACTGACTTTCATATCCTGATAAGGGCAGTACTGACATTCAATTACTCCTTTCATTCTACTTACAAGTCTGTCTATTATGTAACTTTTAGCATTTTTTTAGGTCTAATGGTTGTATCATTAACAGCCTTTGTTTCATTTCAACCTTTACAAAAGTATTTATTTTGCTTCCCCTGCTCCCCCCCCCTCCGCTTTTGGTGGGGAAAATGTGTGTCATAGACTACTTTGAGAACCTGTTGTACAAAGAAGCACATATATACAGGTAGAATAGTGTCTGTGCATAATTTTAAGGAGTTTAGAAGCCCCCTAAAGCTCACCACTTTAACTCAAATTAAAAATCTTGATATACACTTATTATATTTACGACGTAGTAGACATAAAGAATACAAACACAATATAACAGGAGATGTGAATTGCAAGAGGAAGGCTCCTGGTACCCATATAGCACAATATAGAGGGTTTATTTATTTAGATGTATAGAATTCATAGCAAAACAAATGAAGCATGCCCAATTATTTAGGATAAAAATAACGTTTGATAATTTTTTCAGAAAAAAAGAAAGAAAATGAGAAAACAAATCATCCTCCTCTTTTAAAAGGAATAACTATGATTTCATAGTAGTTAGGAAAAGAGGGTTCAAGAAACTACTCCCTTTATATAAAGCATTTTATTTATCTATCATGCTTGTACTTGTGCTGTATATAGAATTTACAATGCTGCTAAGAAATCCAAATGAAAAATCCTTTACAAATTCAAATATGTAATAAATAAGAATTTGTACCAAATAACTATCATAAAACTCTCTTCCATTCTTGAATTTCAAATACATTCTAATTTTGTGGTCACCTTAAATAACACTGTCCTTTGCAGGACAATACCATTTTATTTAAAAGGATCATTATAAAAAGATTAACCTCAAATTTTTCTGAAAACATTTGATGTGAATAGAAGTTTCTCTATTTTCAGAACAAGGGTCTACACTTTGGCCCTTGACTTTGCACATGTAATCAAAAGTGCTATAAAACTGTTGACTTGACATACTTCTAACCAAGAGGAGGAGTAGATAGATGCACTTTGTTTCCTCACACAATCAAAAGAAGGACCACAACAACTTTAAAAACAAAAAACAACTGGAACTGCCAGAAAGTCGAACTGTATGGAAGTTCGACAACCAAGGAGTTAAAGAAGAAACATTCATTCAGACTGGTAGGAGGGGCGGAGATGAGCAGCTAGGGTGGAGAGGACCTGTGGCAAGGAGACAGCTGGTGGGGAGGGTAAGGTGGACAGGTCAGTCCCTCATTTGCATGGGGATAACTGGCAGGAACAACTGGGAGTGAGACCGACAGCGCAAGCAATGGTTCCAGCGCAGGGAAATAAAACCTCAAAACCTCTGGCTGTAAAAACCTGTGGGAGTTGTGATGGGAGAAACTCCCAGACTCACAGGAGAGTTCACTGGAGAGACCCACAGAGTCCTAGAATGTACACAAACCCACCTACCTGGGAATCAGCACCAGAAGAGACCAATTTGCTTATGGGTAGTAGGGGAAGTGACTGAAAGCTGGCTGAGAGCTGAGCAAGTGGCATTGTTCCCTCTCTGACCCCTCCCCCAAGTACAGCATCACAACGCAGCGACCTTGAGTTTCCCCACTCTGGAGAATACTTAAGGCCCTGCCCCTTACACCACAACGAGTGCTGGAAACAAAAAAAAAATATGGCCCTGAGAAAAGAACAGATCAAAGCTCCACAAATAGAACTAAGTGATGAAGAGATAGCCAACCTATCAGATGCACAGTTCAAAACACGGGTGATCAGGATGCTCACAGAAATGGCTGAGTATGGCTGCAAAATAGAGGAAAAAGTGAAGGCTATGAAAAGTGAAATAAAGCAAAATATACAGGGAACCAACAGTGAAGGGAAGGAAACTGGGACTCAAATCAATGATTTGAAGAAGGAAGAAATAAACATCCAACCAGAACAGAATGAAGAAATGAGAATTAAAAAAAAAAAGAGAGAAGCTTTGGAACCTCTGGGATAACTTTAAGTGTTCCAACATCCAAACGATAGGGGTGCCAGAAGGGGAAGAAGAAGAGTAGTAAACTGATAACTTCTTTTAAAACATAATGAAGGAGAACTTCCCAAATCTAGCAAAGGAAATAGACTTCCAGGAAATCCAGATTTCAGACAGTCCCAAACAAGTTGGACCCAGGGAAGCACACACCAAGGCACATCATAATTAAATTAGCCAAGATTAAAGATAAGGAGAGAATCTTAGAAGCAGCAAGAGAAAAGGAGACAGCTGCTAACAAAGGAGTTCCCATAATACTATCAGCTGATTTTTCAAAAAGAAACCTTGCAGGCAAGAAGGGGCTGGAAAGAAGTATTCCAAGTCATGAAAGGCAAGGACCTACATCCCAGATTACTCTATCCAGCAAAGCTATCATTTAGAATGGAAGGGCAGATAAAGTGCTTCCCAGATAAGGTCAAGTTAAAGGAGTTCACCATCACCAAGCCCTTATTTATGAAATGGTAAAGGGAATTATCTAAGAAAAGGAAGATAATAAAAAATGTGAACAGTAAAAATGACAATAAACTCAAAACTATCAATAACTGAACCACCAACAAAAACAAAAACAAAAATAAACTAAGCAAACAACTAGAACAGGAACAGAACCAGAGAAATGGAGATCACATGGAGTGTTAACAGTGGGGGTGGAGGGGGAGAATGGGGGAAAAGGTACAGGGAATAAGAAGCATAAATGGTAGGTGGAGAAATGGTAGGGCAGTTAAGAACAGTATAGGAAATGGAGAAGCCAAATAATTTATATGCATGACCCATGGACATGAACTAAGGGGGAGAATGCTGGTGCGGGGAGTGTGCAGGGTGGAGGGGAATAAAGGGTAGAAAAAATGGGATAACTGTAATAGCAATCAATAAATATATGGAAAAAAAACTGTTGACTTGATCTGCCATCTGTATCAAGGTTCATTTCTACACTTGAAATTATGCATTATAATGTGTAACATAATTTAAAAATACTAAAGTATAAAAAATATTGCCATCCTTTAGTGGCATCTAATTAGTGAACATTTTCAATACAAACTTATTGCAGAAAGTTCAGCAAATGAAGAAAACTGTAATGAGAATGAATAACCAGAAGAATGCTAACATCTTACTGTTTAGTTTGCCTGAGATAAGCATTTGGCAAATACATTATTTTATTTAATCTTAATCCTATGAGATATACCCATCATTTTAGAAAAAAGACATATTACTTATCACAATTTGCAGAATTTAAGAATATGAAAGTTAGATGCAGTCATAGAGCAATTAGGTGGACAGAGTAAGAAATCAAATTTAGATTAAGGTCAGAACCTGAGCTCTTGTTCACTAATATATGCTGCCCAAGAAAGAAAATTAAAACCACGAGTAACCCCACCAACCAGATACAACCCCTGCTAACATGAGCATTATTTCACTAATCCTGCTCTCTCCTCTGAATTCCCAACAACTCCACTTCTCTCCCTCATTAGGCGATCAATATTAGTTTGGTGAATTCGTCTAGATATTTTCCCCTATGAATGTGTGTTCATGTTTTTATACAAATATATATTTAATTCTTTAAAGTACATGATGCTATATATAATGTTGCTATGACAGGAAATTGAAGCACAGAGACGTTATGTGACATGTTTAAGATCCCAAGACTAATAAGAGGAAAGTCAGAATTGAAACACCGTAGGACATTTAACAAAAATGACTATCAATCTTTACGTCTGTTTTTCCTCATTATTTAGAAAACATTTTAAGATCTTATGCTAGCTAACAAAATTAGCTAATGTTGATGAGCATTTATTACAAACCAAGCATTCTGCTAAGTACTATTTATTTATTTAATTCTCATCCAAGGACATGTTTTATTTTAGAGAAAGAGGAAGAGGGCACGGGAGTGGGGAGGGAGGGAGGAAGGGGGGGAGAGAGAGAAACACTGACTGATCGCCTCCCATACAAAGCCTAAATGGGGATCCAACCACAACCTTTTTGTGTATGGGATGACACTCCAACCAAATGAGCCACCTGGCCAGGGCAGTACTTTATATTTATTAATGTAAGATTATTATCCTCACTTTTATAGACGAGGAAACTGAGGTTTAGAAAGGTTAAGTGACTTGCCTAAAATCACACAGCTAATAAGTAATTCCATCAGAAAAGTTAGCGTGTAGGACGAATCTCTTGTCTTATTTTGGGAACTGTTTTGTTGAAATCACTGATACCAATTGGGTACCCTAAAAATAGAACACAGTTCTGTCTCATACTTGTAACCCTACACAAATCACTTATATTCCCTAGATCTTTATTTCCCCACTGCAAGATGATTATCAAACACAATTCATCTCTCCTCTAACCTGGTTGCTCAGTTATATATAACATCATCAGTCATCTCCATGATTTCAGTTGCAGAACCAAAATATACTGTTCACACTTACTTTTTCTCACATTTTCTGCATACAACATCTGATTTGAGGAAAGGTAAAACTTAAATTAGATATTTTGGTATCTAATGTTATGTAGACTAAATTTCTCAATTTATTAGACAAATATTCTAGATCAACAACAGCAATATCCCAGTGCAGCTTCCCGAGACTTTACAGACCACATATCAGTGGCTTGCTCTGGTCTGATACACAATTTCTTTCTACATTGTAGGACAATAGTGAACACTAGACATGGGTACACAGATATCAGGTACAAAAACAGAAACCAAGAAAAAGATATGTTTACTTCGCAGACACAAAAGCTTTATTTTTCTAACCTTGAATACAGGCACCAAAAGCTTTAAGTTGAGATAATACAGAACAACATACCCAATTACTACTCAGAAGTCAGTATCAACATGGACCCTACAGACTTCCAGTACTGTTCAATGGACAAACAGTGCTGTAAGCAGCCTGCGGCAGTGACCCAGCTAGTTCCCCAAGTGTGCAAACCCAACCAGCAGCTCCAGCACCAACTGGGATTTTGTTAGAAAAGCGAATTCTCAGCCCGCCCAAGGTGTACTCAATCAGAAATTCTGGGAATGGGCCCATCAATTTGCATTTGCACAAGGCCTCCAGGTAATTCTGAAGCATTCTAAAATTTGAGAACCATTGCTCTAGCCTTTGTGAAATATACTATTTTCCTAAATTTGCATGTGATAATGAATAAAGCAGGTGGACAAGAAGATATCAGAATGCTAGCTTTAACTGCATTATTATGTCTGAATATACAATAAAATGTGGTTATGGTCACTGTTCTGTTAGTATATCCTATGGAAGAGAAATTCAAAATGAATGGTTACTGGTTTGCCTCATGAGTGTATACTGAGTTCATTTGTTTATTGTGAATTTTTGGTGACACATAGAAAATAATAGCTTCAAGCCTCAGGCTACCATTCTTATGTCTGAGAATAAGTTTTCTGCTCTGAAAATAAGTAGGAACTTATAATAATAAAAATAAGTAGGAACTTATTTTCAGAGTGGTTAATAAGAGCAAATCACTAAGAAGTTTCTGTGCTTTAAACCTGTTTCAGATAAGAGCCTGCAAAGCATGACAATTAACATTTTGGCAACATGTTTTAGTTTCTTCCTGGCTTTCTGAAAATTTGAACTGAAGCTTAGTTTGGTTCAACGCCAATTTAGCAAAGAAGTCATGCTTGTGGAAAATATATGTGAATATAACATGAATAAGATTCTTCACAGTGATTCAGCAATGGCATTCCAACATACATTAGCTACCTGACTTCTTGACTATAACAAGAGCTAGATTAGATCAAGGATGTCAGATGGGCAATCAGGAAGTGAAAGCCTCTTTCCAAAACTCAATGTAGTTCTTTTCCAAAACTCAATGTAGGAATAGGGAATTAGCCCATTTATTTTACTTCATTACACTAAAATCTGTGTGAACAAATGCAAAGCACGATATTCCACTGACCAAGAAGTATGACAATACCTCAAAACATGAGTCTTCCAATAATGTGCTATAGTGCCATTTTATTCCTTTTAGAAAAAAAAAACTGGTTTCTAATACATAACTACTATGATTGACTTAAAAATCAATATTCATCTATAACAGTGGATGAAGCCCAGGATTTTGCACGCTGAAAGTGAAATACCAAAGCCTTTCAATATTCAAAACTGATTCATAAAATCAAATGTTTCTGATTAGGTTTGACTCAAGTTTTGCCTACTGTCTTTTTAATTTTTCTAAGCTTGTCTTTTCTGGGTTCAGAAATATACTATGCTGAATATTTTAGATGAGAACTACTGATATCTTCCCTAGAAATTAGAAATCATTTTATCCTGCTTACCCTTACTGCTGTAAATATGTAGTGGTTGCATTCACTGTGGTTTTAAATTCAATTTTAATGAGTGGGAATAAACAAAAGACCTAAAACCAAGTCTTCTAAGGTCCTTTACTAAAGCTCTGATCTGTATACTCAACCACAGCCATGAACATAGCTCTATAGACTCACTGTAGAGTGACTGTAAAGGATGTTGCCAGGCAACCCATCTAAGTTGGGAAGAATCTAAGCATTGATAATGACTCTGTCTCAGCTTGGCTCCCACACAAGAAGGGTTTTAGTGAACTCCCACATGTGCTTACAGGCTATTCAGGAGAAGAGATATTTCTAAAAGTGATTGTCTAGGAATCCAAATCAGGAACCTATGTTTCTTTTCTAATTCAAGCTTAATGTTTCCAACATCACAACTACCTTTTATGACTGTCCAGAAATCCAACTGGAATTAGGCAAAATAGGTCACATGTAGAGGGCTAGTGTTGAGTGATCATTTTTATTCAGATTTTTAACATTCTTGTTTGCACATGGCCAAAGCAAAATTTCTTCAAGTATTCCAAATCAAGAAAATCATCCTGAAAACCATTTATCTACCACAATCATTTTAATTCTTTTGAAGAATACCTTTAAAGTTTTAAAATACTTATTCTTATTAATATCCATAGTTGAAAGGATGTTCAGTCAAAACTATGTTCTAATATGGAAAATACGCAATCAGTTGCCAAAGAGGTAATGAGTATGTTTTTATAAATAGTATACACGCAAAACACTGCTCTGTTGGATGGGCCTGATCCAAACCTCCCTCTTTCAAAGCAGACACTTTGCATGCACGCTTACCAGGGCAGTATGCATCCACGTCCAGTTTCTGAGCTGCAGTGAGGGTTGGTGAGCCAAGCTCGGATTCTGGAATTCGTGGGCTCTCAACAAACTTTGCCTTCCTCAGAGGGGCTAAGGACCAAAAAAAAAAAAAAAAAAAAAAAGACAGAGAGGGAGAGGAAAAACAGGGGAGAGGGAATAGAAAAGAAGAAAGAAAGAAAAAGGAAAACAGAAACAGAGGGAAAGAGAAACATAGAGGGGTCATGAGTAAGGGGAACAGCAGGCAACAGATGGAAGCACTTAAATGAACGACACTCTGTCAGACTCAGATCAGGTTACCCTATTTTTTGAGCCAGAAAAAAATTGCATTCTTCATAGAGGAGATGGGTCTTGTTAAAAAGTCACTGCAAACTGGAAAAGCTAAAATCTAATATTCAAAACTATAAGCAGAAGTTGTAACTGTCTCTTATAATCTTTACCTATTTTCTCTATAAAGTGAAGAGCTTTTTTATTTGTCTTTCTTTGTCATTAAATACAGGTATTAACTATGGAAAATACAGGACTAAGCTTTAGGATTTTGTTTACAATAATTGTAATCAAAAGTTTTCTTTATCCAGAAATAACTATCATAATACTCAGTTGTGATAAATATCCTAAGTGGGATTAATCTACCTCACTTAACAAGGAAATCAATCACCTGACTGTTCAGTTATTGGCGGTAACAAGTCAAAACTGCTAGTGGACTGAGACACTAACTAGGCAATGCCAGTTTGACACTGGATGCTGAACAGATATAATTTAGTTACAAATATAATCATGTGGTCTATAGAACAGTAATATTCCACACCATGGAATCCATTCATTCTTGTAAGGAATGAAATATAAAATACAACTCACAAATTGAAAGCTTCACTTATTGAAAGCTCAAATAAAATTTACTGATTTTTAGGGGTGAATGTCAAGACGCTATTGATACACATTTAAATAATCAGTTAATATATTAAAAGTTAAAAATATGAATAAGATTGCCTTGGTACTTTCAAACTGAGTTCTAGTAAATAAATTATATAATACGGTAAAAAAGTTTATCATACTATCAAAATGTCAGCTGAATCTGAAATTGATTTGTATTTGTTATATATTGGTGTCGTAACACTGTCCAAAACGTAGCGTGCTCAAGACCACATTACTTTTTTCAAGGTTTCTGCATATTCTTCAAAATTCTCATCCACTACTGATCCACAAGGGAGTCTAAGTTATCCCTAAAAGACCCTGTAAAAAGTAATATACAACTTTGCCACTATAATGGCTAGAATTCTTCTCTATTTTATGTAAAGGATAAAAATAGTAAAGTATTAAAAATACTTTTGAAATGTGCCAGTACTCAAAACAGACAACTAATTCACAGTTTAAATCATCCTAGGGTATGTATGAATATTTTAAGCTTCTGTTAAAAAAAAACAAAACAAAAAGAAAAACAAAATAAAGCTGGTTACTATCTCCATGGCAACAAAGGCTAAGGTTGCTAACAGTGTGGTTTTCTGCCAAAAGCAAGCTTTGAAACAGCAGAATTCTCACCTCTGCTTAGAATGTAATGTTTGAGCCTATTTGTAAAAAATCATGTCACAAATGAAGATCGCAAATGATTTATATGCATATCTGCTGGCTACTAATAGTCAATATAGATCTCTTTTATCATAATCTCACCAATTAAAAAATAATGAAAATTTGTTTATCCAATATTGTTTAGTACAGGAGAAATTATAATTTAACTCTGAAAGCTCTTAGGTCTGTGGAACTTTATTAATACATTGTTATGGCAACAAAATAACAATTTTACCTGCTGAGTTCTGACAAAGAGAGCACTGGTCCTTGCTCAAGGGACTCTCTATATCTAAAAATCTTAACAATTTTCATAATGAACTTGGGGCTAGTAGACAGAAATTAGCAACTCAGGGTAGATGTGTAAGGAAGAAATTGATGGATGAAAGGAGAAATTGAGGGAGGTCTGAGTAATGTACAAGAATTACGAGATGGATTTAAGGGGAAAAATCAGGATCATAAAGATCTGTGAACTCAGTGCCTTGCAGATGTCTCTATTTTTCCTTCTTAGAGAATTCCAACTGAGGTTATTTTTAGCTCATAGCAGACATTTAATTATTTTTTCCACCTTCATCTCTCCTTTATCCATTCGATGCTATACATGTCCAAGAATGAATTTGAATACTTTATAAGGTAGCTAGCTTATAATGTTGCTCGGATCCCAGAAAACTAGTATCATCTGTACGTCAATCAGACACAGACAGTATAATCATAGCGTTACAGACTGTCCAGGAGTCTTAAATACAGCTTGGTGGAGAACATAAAAGATGACACAATATTTTGCTTGGAAGCCTAGAATTTTAACATACTCCATTGTAAAAAAAAATGGTATGTGAGATGATTCAGGTAGGTAAGAGAATTCTAGGTCACAACTGTTTACCAAATAAAACAAAGAAAAAAGAAAAGAAAAATGCAGTGGCTGAAATGAAATGGGTAGGAGGTCTCTAAAACCAAGTCAGGGATTTTACTGTGGTGTCGGAGATAATAGGAAACTACTGCTCTGAGAAGTACTCTGAACCAATATTGGGAACATGATTCTTATGCTGTAAAGACTTGAGTTTGGGAATGTGGCAGAGGTCGAAAGGAAAGATAAACATTAGTTCAGAGTACCAGTTTAGTCAAGTCAAAGACTTAGGTCTTGGCTCTAGTACTTATTAGTAGCAAGAAAACGAGCTGTTAACTAAGGCTCGCTCAGCCTTAGTTTTCTCACAAAGTCAATGGATTTTTGCAAGTTGAAGCATGTAAATACTTAGCCCGATGCTTGCATATGGTGGTATAGCTCATCTATGAATTTATTAAGACATGGAGCAGGGTGGGCTATGCCTATGTACAACAAAGTAAGCAATTGTTTTCAAGACACAGTATGGAGAGGCAGTAGAGAGGAAGTATAACAGCATAATAGCGAAGGGTTACTTAGCTTAGGAATTAAGGGTCTGGCTTCTGAAACCAGCAAGCCTAACTCCGAGTCCCATCTCTTCTACTTTTCCCTAGCTGTGAGAACCTTTCTGTGCCTAAGTGTCCTTATCAGTTATTTGAGGGTTAATAACAGTACCTACACCATGAAGGATGACAAGAATAGTGATATGACCAATTATTTAAAAAATTATTTAAAATTATTTTTATAAAAATAGTTTTAAATTATTCATAATTTTGCTATGAGGAACATATTAAACCCTATTTTGCAGAGGGGAAAATAGAATCACAAGATCTCATGCCCAAGATCACAGTATTTATTTAAGTGGTAGACTACTACAGACTCATACCCAGGTCTTTTGATTTAGAATATGATATATTGTTTCATTTACAACACAGTTCTTCAAGTACAGACTTGTTTAGGAAGAGATGATTTTAAATGATCTATAAAAATGGCAGTAAGTAGCACTGAATTATATAGTACGGCAGAATTTACTAGTACCTACCAATATCCTGGCCTCCATTCCTTTCTCAACAGAGGGTGCCTATAATTGCCCTGGTGGGTTTAGGAAGAACTATGTGACTAGTTTTGGCTTATTAAATAAGAGCAGAGATGACATAGCCTCTACGATTCTATAGTCTGTCTCTTTCTCAGGCACAAAAATTACAGTGGTCTCATGTTGAAGTGGTGGAGATACAAAATTGAAGCAACCTGTATTGCTGTTATAAAAGACATAAAGCACAGCTATCTTGGAGAGTTGCCCAAGTTCGCTGGGTAAACTAGAAATAGACCTTCGTTGTATTAGGCCAGTAAGATTTTTAAGGTTGTTTGTTATGACAGCATAGACTATCCTCTTTTAACTAATGAAATAGCTACAACGTTATTTCCTTTTCAGTCATCTTTCAATTCTTTGGAATATGTCAGAAGAAAAATTTAACGTGGTGCTAGTGGTTAATCTCCTTTTTCACAAAGAGAAAGAAGAGTTTAGCTTCACAGCCACTGAAGACAAAGGAGTTAGCTAAAATCAATGTTCTACTTAATCTTATACCATGTGATGGTGATTTTCAAGTTTGACAGATTTATACAGTGTATAAATCTTCTTTTAAAGTAAATTTATTAAAATAAAAACAAAATTTAAAGAAAATACTAGGTAAAAATATGGTTATAAGAAAATATGGCAAAAATCATTAAGATGCTATGCCAAAGAATGAAATTTAAGAAAGAGTGCTATGCACCAAGCTATATCTCACTAGGGTAACTTTTGATTTAATTCTCTATGTCCTGTCCATTCTGTGTAGAGTTGTGAGCAACTGCATTTAAACTGGAATCCAGTATGAGGAGATAGAGCTGATAAAATATTTTGAGATAATAAGACCGACCTATTAGAGTCATCATTGGGACACGGGCTAGGCATTTCAGAGAATTAAGAGATAGGTGAAATGGAGAGTACAAGATGAGTTTAAAAAAGACATATAAACAGACAAGGTTATTTGAGCAATCTAGTGTTTTGATTAGATAATCAGAGCAGTCTCCTCTTAAATTTTCTGCCGTCGTTTCAGGAGAGCCAATCCAGTCCTGCACACTCCCAGCAGTCACTGACAGCACAGAGGAAGGAAGGTCGAAGCGGGGAAAGAGAACGCACAGAGTGCTTCAGTGGTACATACAGTACACAATCTCTGAAGAACCTACATCCAGGGTTCCACTGTGGCACCCTCAGACTAGTATGTGAATAGAGAAAAGCTTTAGTTACTTTGGTAAACGGAGAGTAAATCATGAGGCCGTTCTTAGATACGAATGGGAGATTAGTAGGTTCTAACGCTCATAGTTTCTAAATTGTGCTACCACCCCTCAAAATACCTGAAGGGTCCCATGAAGCTCACTCACCAAACTTGGCATAGAAAGAAAACCTTTGGAAAAATTTGCTCTGCATATGAAGAAAGAGAAAAGGAAAGACAGATAAGATGGAGAAGAAGGTAAAGTATTTCATTTCAGGGAGACAGAAGAAAAGACGCAGGCTTGACGGGAGACAGAGTGTGGGAAGAATACCTAGATTAAGGCCGCTGCTCTGCAGCTCAGGAAGAATAAGAGCCAGCACCAGAGCCAAAAGGAAGGCAGCAGCGTTTTCATCCGAATGAACTGATGTACATACAAACCTGTTGAGAAAGACCGAAGTCTCTCAAGCTTACCTCAGACTTAAGTATTTGTAAAAATTATGGTCCTCTCCCATAAACATCACTCCTGTTACAGTATAATCATGTTTCCTCCTCGTGTTAGGGTAAGCCAAGAGCTAAAACAACAACCCTTAAATCTCAGTGGCTTAATATAAGAGAGTTCTTACTCAATATGAGTGTTCAGTAGGAAGCTCCTTATCTTAGAGCTTCAGAGTTTTCTGGTGGTTTCTCTGAATCAAGCCAGAGGCTAGGGAGAAAAGGTGGAATTGCATATAAGAAATTTTTATAGCCTAGCCTGGAATTGGGATACATTATTTTTACTCATGTTATTCAAAATTCAGTAATACGACACACTTGACTGTAAGGAATACTGGGATATATAGTTTATCTGTATGGCCAGAAGGAAAGGAGAATAGGTTTTGGTGAATGCATAGTATTCTTTGTTATATTCCATAAAATACAAAGCTTGGAAATTCACTAAGAGTGAGATGCAGAACTAATGAATGAAGTAGCAAATTCTATATAAATTTAGCCTTCTTTCTTTTAAATGAACTGAAAATATATCATCAAAAATTAGAATCGGCTTAAATCTACTTTTTCATTCAAATATAATGATACTTTTTATTATGCTTTATAGATTAATTATATCTGTAAATAAAAACAAATATAATGCTTTAGATTATAATGCCTAGAATAATGTCTGGCATATGGTAGCTGGTTAATAATTATTTGCTAAATGAACAGTATACAGTAGAAAAATCAAAGACAGGCATTACAAATAGAATTTTAATAAAACAAATGTTTTAAAAAGCACTCATGGTGCTTGTTCGGCAGCACATACACTAAAATTGGAACGATGCAGAGAAGATTAGCATGGTCCCTGCACAAGGATGACATGCAAATTCGTAAAAAGCATTCATATATAATATAAATGTTAATCACACTATAAATACCCTCACTGACTTAGACTTTCATAAAAGAAACATTATAAAAATCACCATTATTATATTCAGACTATAATCATTTAATTCTTAGCTTTAATGACTGGATTATTTTCCATAAAAAATGTCCAAGAAAATATGCTAATAAGGACACAGTTTAGTTAAAAATGAAACACTAGAAAAGATACTTTAGTTGTGTCCAAGTACCTCCAAATTCAGCAATATGTGAAGGATGCATTAACAAAAGATGTCAACATCCTTCTTATGACCGACTTTCACCAGGAAGGCTAAGCAGCTGTTTTCTGATGCTCGAAGGCATTAAGTCACTAGAAGATCAGTCTGATCCTTTTGAGCCTTTTTAAAGCTTTGTTTAGGCAGGTGTGGAGTAACTTTTTACTCCAAGGCTGCTTTATCCCTGCTACCCAAGTGTGTCCTTTCTTGGATCTCTACTGAATGCCCCTAATGCTTTTAACAAGATCTCTACACACTGTCTGGTCAGAATGAAAAACACCCCCAACTCCTATGGGAACTCTAGGAATTGTTCAGTTTAGAGTTCCCTGGTATTTACTTTTTCTCTAGCCTCATGGAGTCTCACCCCACCTATGTGCAACTCAATATTAAGACTCAAAAGGACCCCTATGCAGAATTTTGTGGTTCATTTCCGCTTAGCTCTCTATTCTTCAATACTCTGTAAATTCCAGTTGCCTTGGTTTCCCCAGTTTCTGATCTCTGTTTCTTAAGTTCAACAAGACTGTCATTCTCTGAGTTCCCAATCATTAGGAAAATACGTTCAAGGCAAAAAGCTAGGGTTCACCTAGTTTCCTCCTCCACCCTTTCTCTAAGGCAGGGCTGTCAAACTCATTTTCAGGGGGGGCCACATCAGCCTCCCATTTGCCTTCAAAGGGCCGAATGCAATTTTAGGACTGAATAAATGTAACTACTCCTTAACAGTTAAGCGAGAGCTCTGCGCTGCCGCTGGGTAGAAACAAGGTGCCGGGCTGGATTCGGCTGAGGGCTTTGTGTTTGCCACCTGTGCTCTAAGGGATCATATTACCATGCTGTCAATTGTCCTGTCTCTGAAAACAGTTGTTTCTAGTGAAAGGGCAAGTCCAGTACAGGTCACACCATCATAGTGGGCAGAAGAACTTTCTCATGGTGTTTTGTTTTTGTTTTTTATCCTCACCTAAGGACATGCTTAGAGAGGGAAAGAGAAGGGGAGACAGAGAGAGAAAATCATTATTTGAGAAAGAAGCATTGATCAGTTTCCCTGACTAGGGACTGAACCCACACCCTAGGCACATGTCCTGACCGGAAATTGAACCTGCGACCTTTTGGTTTACAGTATGACACTCCAACCAATTTAGCCATATCAACAGGGCTCTCATGGTATTTTAACTGGTCTTTTTCAGATGTTTATTATTCACAACATGGCTCACAAAAGGCAGAACTTTTATCTCACATATTGGTGTAGCCTTAGTGATGCTTATAATAGTGTGGGCCATAGACCAAGTACTATTATCTGTTAAATAAATTAACTGTTTCTGTTTATCTACATATTTTGGGGAGTATAAAAACCTGTTTATGTCTTTCATACATTTGGTGATTAAGGCCTAACAAAATTGGTGATTCAAAGCCATATCCAAGGTAACTTGAAAATTAGTCTGTTCCTACCATGTAAACTTTATTTTCATGTGATTATGTTGTACTACACAAAAGGATATAGTAGACACACTGATATAAAGATAGAACATATGAGCAATAAATATGGAAGCCAGCACAGTGCTCCAAAAAGTTACTACAAAAAATGACTGTAATAACTTTTAAAACATGCCTACAAGACATTACTTCAGTGGTATTTTGAATAAATTAAAGACTTTCATTTCTTGTTGAAGCTAAAGAACTTATGACACATGGACATGAACTAAAGGGGGGGAGTATGGGTGGGAAGGGGTGTGCAGAGTGGAGGGGAAAGAAGGGAGGGAAATGGGACAACTAGAAGTACAAAAAAAAAGACTTTCATTTCAAGAAAGAAAATTGAGACTTAAATCTTGTTTGCCTATACATGTTATAACAAAGAAAACGGCACATTATTGTAGCACACAACCCACTGGTACACAAATCATCTCTGTATAGCAGTGAATGGCAAAACTCAGGGCATATGAGATGAAATAAGGCAGTACAGATTTCAATGACCTATTTTAATGTCTTTGCAGATACAAATCAATAATCTGAGTTCAGAAAAGCCTTTTAAATATGCTAATAATACTCAAATGCCAATTAGTTTAATGGCATTAGGTTTCATTTCCATGTATCTGAAGAAACATTAGGGTTTTTGATAATATAAAAAGGAGTTTCAAATTTCAAAATTTTGGATATGTTGGCTTATGTGAGATTTTTGGTTTACTGATACAAGCAATTCTATATATTTGTCAGGTCAACATCTGAGTTTTAAAGTAGCTATATAATATATAACTACATTTAAATTTAAAATATTACATGAACACATTTCATCATAGAAATTGGAAAACAAGAAGCAAATATAATACAATGAAAAGTTATCAGAATCCTACCTCTGTTAAAGTTTCAGAGCATATAGCCTTTCCTATCATTTTATATAAAGTATTAATGCCAACAAAAGCAGCTAAAATGATTGATGACTTCTGTTTAATATACGGCTTTTGAAAGGAACCGAGACCCTAAAAGTGGCAAGTGAATTTACTGAGCAACATTTTACATAAGTGAACAGCATACCTGAGAGGAGTTGTATCTCTAATATGAAACTAAAATTAGCCACAGTTTTTTCCTTGTTAAATGACTCTCACCTCCTCAAAATATAAAATATCTCAAACAAATCTTATATATGTAACTTATAAATAGGTAACATTTATATATATAATTTATGCAATATGGAGCAGACATGCATTATGACTATGGAATGAGGCTAGATATACTTTTAAACGTTCTAAAAATTAGTTAAAATATCCCCATCTCTCTCAAATTAAAGAAAAAAACATTTTTTCTAGCACCTTTAAACAGAAATAGTATATCTGTAATTCGTATCTTCTCATCATATGCCTATGAGAAAGTAGAGGGAAAGAATAGCAGGATAAAGAAATGAACAGTTAGCATAATACACTCCAGTTCCATCCATGCTGTCACTAAGCGTAGGAGCTCCTTCTTTCTTTCTATTGTGTAGTAAGTGAAATAAGCCAGGGGTGAAAGACAAATACTGTATGATCTCACCTTTAAGTAGAGCCTGATCAACAAAACAAACAAGCAGGCAAAATATAACCGGAGACACTGAAATTAAGAACAAACTGACAGTAACCAGAGGGAAGGTGGAGAGGGGGGTAATGGGAGGCAGAAGGGGGAAGGGTTTTCAGGAACAAAACCAAGCAGGGGTGCGGTCAGGGAGGGAGGTGGGGATGGCTGGGGTCGGAGGGGATTGGTGTGGGGCAGACAACTGTACTTGAACAACAATAAAAAATTGATGAACACTGTGATTAAAAGAAGACTTTAAAGTGAGACTTGTGTTATACGGCCCATATGAGTTCAAAAACTTTTTTCCAAGCTTGGATTCCACCTCTTTAAAATGTGAACCGTATCTCCCTCTTAGAGTTGTTATGAGGATTAAATTTGAAGAGTATAGTATAGATAAGGCTAAAAAATATTAATATTTATTATGTTTTGGAAATAGGCAGCTGAAACACAATGCGATACTGAAGGCCACAGGCTGAGCTCCGCCGGAACACAAACTAAAATATGTATCTTGGATTTATGGATCAACCATAATGCACACAGTATGATGCTCTATACATCTCTAAACTAAGTAGCCTATGTAATCATAACAATACAATGCCACTTATCTCCCTAGGTTATTGTAATTATTGAAATGAACTCATCTTTGTAAAGGAATTAGCACAGTGCCTTGCACATAAAATGTGCTTAATACTATATGTTGTTGTTATTAGTAGATAATGATGACGATAATGATGATGTGATAAGTTAATGGAGGAACTGACATGTACAAAGTAAATTTTAAGATATTAATCAAAATATTTGGCATGTACAGGGGATGATTTATGATATTAAAGTGCAATAGGTAATCTACTCACACATTTTGCCTCAGTTCTGTCTCCCTATCCCTTGAACACAAAAGGATAGCTGTTATTTTATAGATGAAGTTATTTTCTTTAGTGGAATATATATTATAACAAGAGTACTAGTACAGGTTCTCCTGTATGTATGGTGGGGGAAGGTACAGTAAATTGGAAAAGCGGTATTATATATAAGAAAGCTAATACCTCATTTCTTTTTGAACATTTTACAAACTACGATTAAAAAGTATTTTACATTATATGACACTGGAGTCAGGGTTCTGGTACTATAAATTTGAAATGTAAATTTTACCCCCCTCTGTTATTTTGTTTAAATCATCAAACCCTACCAAATAATCTCTTTCAAGGTAGCGACTGTAGAATAATCATCTTAGAACTGTTTTGAGAATGGTACATAATGCAATCACATCGCTGTTTTCCATTTTGCATCAGCTATCAATAATGGCTGAAAATATGCTGACTAAGTACAATAACATAAAATTCCTTGGGAAAAATAGTTTTACATGCAGTTAAGAACTAAGAGAGAAATAACTCTGGATACTAGTATGTAAATAATGGTCAGCTGTCATTTACTGGCAACTCCAAACTGATTTCTTTAAGGCAGACCCAAAGGTCTAGGGTTAACGAAAAAAGCAAAAAGTTAACAAGTAGGGAAGAAAATTAAAGTCTTTTTTTTCTTTTTTAAGACTTCAGAAAAGTAAAATGAAGAAGATCCTGGGCAGTCAATGTGGGAGGCAGAAAACTGCTGCAATCTGCCTAAACATAAACACCGTGCCAGACTGTAATGAAATCCTACAAGGGTAGATTAACAACAAGTACGTCTTTGTCCCATGGACAAAAATGACTATTGAGACATTTTCAAAGATTAACTGTGAAGGACCATTAACTTTCTGGCTTGTTTTTGGAATGTGCAGTTGCTACTAATCTCATAATAAGAAACTCACAGCAGAGAACACTTCACCACCACTAAACATGGGTAAAGAATCACAACATTCTCTAACCTTAGAATATCTGTAAGAAACTCCCAGTCTTTGTAACAGGACAAACTGCTTTTCATAGCTCTGAAACTCCAGAATTATCTGACTGGGAAGAAGATAAGAAGATGATTAAGTCTTCAGAAGAACCTCAGAAGAACACAATATGGAAAGATAAGCTGCCTACTCCGATGGAAAGTAAATCATGAAAAGAGAAGGTTAACTAGAGGAACAGAACTATTATTGTTCAACAAGGTAAGGCTTTGATTTAGATGTAAAAGCACCTTAAATACACAGAGGAATGAAGTAATATTTGCTGTACTCTTCTTAGTTGTATGTTAGTAAGAGGGTGGTCTATAAATATGCAAAAAGTAAACTGATTTAGTTCAGAGGTCTTTATTTTCACAAGACTTCTCCCACTCCTGGTTTTTAAACTAATAAAACACATTGCTCTACTCACCATATTACTTTCTTTAAATATGAAAAAAAAAAGCTCGGTAGTTGTATGGAAGTAGAAGCAGTGTGCACAATACAGTCGAGAGGAATGGAACCAAAAAGTAAATCTCAAACTTAAAAGCTCATAAATTTTTCTTATAATTTCTATCCTTTGAAGAATGTACTTCACTGGATGAATGGTAAAGAGAAAACATGTAAGTATGGAACAATAAATGGCAGGGAAAAGGACACTAATATCAGAGTTTCTATAAAATTTAGTACTAAATCTACGTTGGTTTCTCAATACATAAATATTCCTATGGCTAGAAACAAATAACTTTTGAGAAAGTGTCAGTATTTATGAAAGACAAAAATCTCAAAATCCTATTGGGGAGGTTCTGCTTCTGCGAAGCCAAGTAAGCTTCTCCGTCAGATGGACCCTCTCACAGATAACAAATATAAACTCTAGACATATCAGGTCTGTCCAGAAGGTATCTAGCCATCTCATATGAAAAATAGAGACATTTATTGAAGAAGATACAAGATACAAGAAAAATTATACACAGGACAGTGACACCTCAGTGCCATTCAAAGTAGGTACCTTGGGACCTCACACAGTTCTCCCCATCACCATCGGCTGTCCTGTTGTATTTTCCTGAATCTCACTGATGGTCTGAAACCTTCTCCCTTTCAAAGGTGATTTTAGTTTTGGGGAAAGCCGGAAGTTGTGGGGTGCCAAATCTGGGTTGTAGGGGGTCTGAGTCACTGTCTGATGTGATGTTTTGCCAAAAAACTATATGAGATGTGATGCATGTGAGTGGGCGCGTTGTCATGATGAAGCTGCCAATTAGCAGTTGCCCACAGATGCAGCCTTCTGAAACATCCAAATATGTTTATGGAGGAATGTTCAAGTTCAACACAAAATTTGATGCAGATTTGTTGCTCTACTTGCTCATTTTGAAGGTGATGGCCACACTGTACACATGCTCCCTCAAAGGCGTCTACGGCCCCCAATAACTAGTACAGTGAAGTCATCACTGTTCTTGCGTGTGCATTCCAGTCCACTCTCCTTGGCTGCCAGGTTACATCGATGTCTCATAAACTGTTCTTGTTATATTAACAATGCCTGGACTTTTTGCAGACAGGCCTAGTGAAAAACTACCTCAAAGCCCTGGAGATTGAATACAAAAGAGATTCTGGAGAAGAGCTGACACTTGCAAGAAAAAAGACCAAATTGGGATGAGTTTCCAATTTTTTTTGGCTTTTGGCCTATAAGCTGGCCACAGTCAGCACTGCATGGGTCATTAAAACTAAAAAACCTACAGTATTTCTAGTCTTGTGGCAACGACAGTCATTGAAAAGTGAGGGGAAGATTTCCAAATTAGGAGAGAGAATTACAGGAGGCAACCAGGTTCTGCATATAAACTCTGCTCAAACTTCTGGCTAATTCCTGAACCATGCATGGGGCAGAACTGAACTGAAATGATACCCAAGAGACAGTTTTCTACTGAGCCAAATCAAGTTAATTGCCTGCTAAAAGAAAAATATTAACACTTTTTGAAGACACATGACAAAACCCAGAGTATCCTCTAAATAAAATGTCTGGGGTACAATATAAAATTACTCAATACATGAAGAACCAGGAAAACGTGACCTATTTCCAAGAGAAAAGATGAGGACCAACCCTGAGACTCTCCAGGTATTGTAATTAGCAGATGAGTCATTTAAAAACAGTTATTATAACTATTTTCTGTGAAGTAAAGTGATATGTTCTCTTAATTAAAAAGGGGAGGGAATCTCAGCAGAGAAATAGAAACTATTAAAAAGGACCAAGTGGAAATTCTGCATCTGAAAAATAAAAAAGCTGAAATAAAAAGTCACTGAAAGGGTTTAATAGCATATTCAAATGTTTAAACATGACAATTTAAATGACAGTATATAGCGTCTGTGTATATATATGTACATACACATATTATACAGTAAATTGAAAGTAGTTTAAAATGACAGGAGTCAGTGAATTTAAAAACAGATAAATTAAAATTATCCAATCTGAAGACTACAGAGAGCAAAGATTAAAAGAAAAAAAAAACCTCAGGACCTGTGAGATGATATCCAACGGTCTAATATATATGTAACTGGAGTTTCAGAAGAAGAGAAAAATGGGGTGAAAAGATATTTGAAAAACTAATGGTTGTCTCAAATCTGTAAAAGACAAATTTTCATAATCAAGAAGCCAAGAAAACCTGTGTAGGGATAAAGTAAACAGGACTACACTGGACCTTTCATAAACAAACTGCTAAAAACCAAAGGAAAAGAGAAAATCTGAAAGCAGCCAGAGAAAAACAATATATTACATACAGGGGTCAACAATCTGAATGATATCTAACTTCTCATCAGAAACATGTAGGGCAGTGGTGCTAATATTTTATAAAGTGGAAACAAAAAATACTGTCTTATATCTGATATAATGAGAAATACGGAAATTAAAAAATAAAGTATTTATGGCTATAAGCAATAAAACAGAAATCTGTGACATAACTATGTCAGGAAGAAAGGTAAGAGTAACGCAAATAAGCTTTCACTAGATAATATTTCATTAAATATCTTTAACTCCAGAAATTTTTGCCCACACAAAGGGCACACCTCAAGTACCTAACTTGGGTGATAGGGAAGGCTGTGCCACTGGACCCTACAGGATGCCTATTACATTAGGCCACACTACCAAGACAGAGAATCATAGCAGCTCTACCTAATACATAGAAACAAACTCGGGGATGCTGCCAAAACAAGGAGACAAAGAAATAAGGCCCAAATGAAAGAACAGGTCAAGCCCTGGCTGGTGTAGCTCAGTGGATTGAGCATGGGCCTTTGAACCAAAGGATCGCAGTTCAAGTCCTAGTCAGGGCACATGGGCACATGGGTTGAAGGCCAGTTCCTGGCAGGGGATGCACAAGAAGCAACCATATGTTGATATTTCTCTCCCCTCCCTTCCCACCTAAATCTTTAGGTCAAAACTCCAGAAAAAGAGTAATCAAAATGGAGATAAGCAATCTGCAATCTCTCATATGCAGAGTTCAAAAAAGAGTTCAAAACCTTGGTTATAAGGATGCTCAAGTGAGGACCTCAGCAGCATGAAAAAGATCCAGTCAGAAATACACAAATTTAAATAAAGAATAATTTACAGGGAAACAACAATAGAGTAGATGAAGCTGAGAATCACAGAATCACATCAATGATTTGGGACATAAGGAAGCAAAAAACAATGAATTAGTACAAGAAATAAGAATAAAAAAATGGGGATAATATAAGCAGCCTAGGTCCAACAGCCTAGGTCCAACAACATTTGGGGTAGGCAAAAAAAGAAGAGTGCAAGAAACTGGAAATCTAATTGAAAAAATAATGAAAGAAAACTTCCCTAATCTGGTGAAGGTAATGGATATGCAAGTCCAGGAAGCACAGAGAATGCCCCAAACAAGATGGATGCAAATCGCACTCCAAGACATACCACAATTAAATTGCCAAATGTTAGAAACAAACTTAGTTACCTACAGGGGAGTTCTCATAAGAATGTCAGCTGATTTCTCAAAAGAAACTTTGTAGACTAGAAGGGATTGGCAACAATTATTCTAACATGAAAAGCAGGGATTTACAGCCAAGATTGCTCTACCCAGCAAAGGTATCATTTAGAATCGAAGGGCAGGTAAAGAACTTCCCAGACAAGAAAAAAAACTAAAGGAGTTCATCACCACCAAACCAGTATTACATGAAATGTTAAAGGGATTTATTTAAGAAAAAGAAGATCAAAACTATGAACAATCAAATGGAAAAAATACAAATCTATCAACAACTGAGTCTAAAAGACAAACGAAGCAAACAAGAAGAACAGAGGCAGATCATGGACATAGAGAGCATTTTGATGTTTACCAGATGAAAGGGGGTTGTGGTGGAAGGGGTGAAGAGGTGACGGGATTAAGAAGTACAAAAAAGTATACAAATTGGTAGTTACAGAATAGCCATGGGGATGTAAAGTATAGTATAGGAAAAGGAGTAGCCAGAGGACATGTATGCATGACCCATGGACTTGAAAATGGTGGGAAGACTGCCTGAGGGAGTGGGGGGTGCTGAGTGGAGAGGGGCAAAGAGGGAAAAATCAGGACAATTGTAATAGCATAATCAACAAAATATAATAAGAAATATTCCCAATAAAAAAAGGATGGAAAAATAAAGTGTCTATTTTATTTAGCGTCTCTACCTTTCTTTCACACAAGAAAGCATAAAATCAGCTACATTGGTAACAGGCCATCATGAGGCATTCACCAAGAAAAGAACTGCCGAACTTTCAGCTTTGAGGCTTATTCAAGTCTAATCAATGGTGGTGATAACATCATCTAAGTCTCCACTACTCATATGGGAATACTGATGTCTCTTTGTTTCTTTTCTACGTGAAGTCTCTGCGAACTCAGCTATTCCCCACCAACTCTTGAGTAAAGCAGGCTCAAGCAATTAAGAATGTTGCAGTTTTTCCCTACAAAGTAAGTCTATTTTATAGCCAACTTAATGTGTAATCTTGGCCAAAGACTAATTTGTTTTGCTGTCACAAAAACTTTATATCCCATGTGTTCAACCACAGAGTGAATAGCCATGCAGCCTCACACATGTAAGAGAGCCATTTCATTCTAGATATAATATAAAGGTACCTACTGCTTGAGGAAAAAGAGTTCCCTTTCCAACTGACCTGAAAAGCAAGTAGTGTGTAATTCTACATGAAGCACGATGATGGAAAAAATGCCTTCCTCAGAGGCTGTGTTATCTAAATATATGAATCTTAAACTTTAGCATGCATCAGAATTACTTAGAGGGCTTGTTAAAACACAGACTGGTGGGTCCCGCTCTCCAAGTTTCTCATTCAGTAGTTTTAGTGTGAGGCCCAAGAATCTGCACTTCCAAAAAGTTTCCAAGTGATGCTGCTGCTGCTGGTGCTGTACCATAAATCAAACCTTAAAGACTCACCAATCTAAATGAGCTCCAAAGTTTCTTCAAAATTTGAAAGCTATGAAACATATCATTTTTAAAAGTCTTGAGCCCTGGCCAGGTAGGACAGTTGGTTAGATTGTTGTCCCGAAACTCAAGGTTGTGGGTTTGCTCCTCAGTCAAGATACATACAAAAATCAACCAATGAATGCTTATGTAAGTGAAACAACAAACTGACCTCCCCCATCTCTATTTATTTAAAAAATAAAAAGTCCAGAATACAAGTAGGTTATTTACATTTGCCTTGAACATACGTTACTACTGGATATTTGTATCAGCCCTGAGATAAAAGCAAATTCGTGTGTGAACCTGTGCAACTGGTGCAAAATACAAAAAACAAAACAAAACAAAACAAAACAACAAAGAAATTTTGTTTGAAAAAGCAATAATGATGTGATATTTGGTAACAGATGCATGCTTAATCTTCCTTCCTCTTTCCTTTTCTGATGGAGGTGGGGAAGGGACTGTTAAAACAAACAAACAAACCCAAAACATACAACAAATCAGCAAATGATCCTGACCTTTCTCTTTTTCCAGACAGCTTTTATCTATTCTCAACCAGTATAGCCACAAATTCTACATTGCTGATTTTTTAAAATATATTTTATTGACTATGCCATTACAGTTGTCCCATTTCCTCTTCATTCCCCTCCACCCTGCACACCCCCTCCCACTCACACTCCCCCCATTTAGTTCATGTCTATACGTCATAAGTTTTTTAGCTTCTACATTTCCCACACCACTCTTGCCCTCTCCCTGTCTATTTTCTCACCACCGTCTATGCTACTTATTCTCTGTACCTCCTCTCCTGCCTCCTCCCACTCCCATTGCTAACCTTCCAGGTGATCTTCATTTCTGTGGCTTCACTCCTGTTTTAGGTGTCCACTTAGTCTGCTTTTGTTATAGGTGTGGTTGTTAATAACTGTGAGTTTGCTGTCATTTTACTGTTCATATTTTTTATCTTCTTTTTCTTAGATAAGTCCCTTTAACATTTCATACAATAAGGGCTTGGTGATGATGAACTCCTTGAACTTGACCTTATCTGAGAAGCACTTTATCT